>JAHXMU010000251.1:1953114-1981786 GCA_019455685.1 Philornis downsi
ATCCGATTTAGATCACCCTTTGGTTAAACCAGTTTTGTCTTAAAATTACTGAAATCCGTCATAAAGAACGTGTTGGCAATACTGAAATTTTCTCTTGAACATAATCGTGATTTCATCCAATCCAATTATTTGTTAAAGTAGAGCAACAAAATGTAACTTTTTGCCTTTTGTCAAAAATTTGATGTCTTAATCAAGTTAAGATAGATTTCAGTACACCATCTATGATACAGTTTTCAGCAGCTTTAAATTGAGACTTTGTAGTGAAATATTCCGATAAATTATTAATTGCTCAGTCAATATTTTACGGGCACGACTGAAAATCCAAAATTGCGGACGTGGCAAAAGAGTCGCATGAAAAGGTTTCCGATGCAATCGCATTCCTCCCGTAGAGTCGGTTGTAGAGATATCTTTCATCGATATTTTGAACAATTTTCAGATATGACTATATGACCAGAGTATTTCAAAATTATTGTAGATTTACAATGTTAGTTTTAGATTAAGAGATATAAAAAAACAATTTTCAAGATATCTTTATAGCTATGATTAACTCAAGCAATCAAAAAATGTTCTTTACGTCAATAACTTCGAAATTTGCACATCTTTGTGTATAAAAATCTAGTAAATAAAATTTATTTTCGAAATTTCGGTAGGTCAAAATAAATTTTCAATGTATTTTTTCGCTGTATTTGTTTTTTTTTTTTTTTTTTTTGAGGTAATATAACGAACTTAAGAGGGTCTCTGGAGATTAAAATTGTGCAACATCAATTCAAAACAAATAGAGACAAATAGAGAAGGAAGTGTGTAAAATACCAAGTATCTTTTGGCGCAATGCGTTTCAAGACTTTTATAGTTGATTGAGCAATTGACCGTTCGCCTGAATGATTATCTGATGAGGCACGACAACTGCAGTAAATGTTCATAAAACTTCTTGCAACTTGGCACTACTTAATAATTTGTCTGATCACAACCGAGGATTGTAAATGGCCTATATCATTCCACATCTTCTATCTAGTACCTCCAATACAAATTGATTGGTTTCCGAAATTCAAATTTTTTTATACTTCCTAATTCGTAAACTGCAGCACCTAATTTTTTATTCCTTGTACAGCCGATAACCTATGTGTTTCTAAGCTTCATATCTTTCCAGCAGCTGTACTGAATTTAGTACACATAATGCGTATGATAAATTTAGATCTAAAAATGTAAATGGACTGTATTGCCACGCCAATTCGGGTACATCACATACGTATTAACCAGTTCATTGAAATTTAATTTTATATCCTAAATTATTGACTGCAATAATTTTAATGTAAATTGCATTAAATTAGAATGCTTTGCAAAGTGTTGAAAAATTGACCGGATATTTCTAGTACAGATTGTCTGATTTAAATCGAATTTTCCAATTAGAAAACCAACAGTTTCTAAGCGAAAGACAGTAGGTTATACATTATATAGTTATTATAATTGAATTAAGTTATAATAATTAAGTGAAATAAGCTATAACTTTTCTTTTTTCGCTACGCCTTAATTCACAAAAATTGTTGACAGGAACATAGCGATTTACCACGCCCCTCTGAAATGATTTTGTGCAAAAATATATATAAATTAGCTCACCTGAATATAATTTATGCTTCGTTTGGGAATATTTTTTAGGCTTATTGCCACATACTGTACGGTAAGTTTGCACCAAATAATTGCTCCAGTTAACAATACATGGTAGTATTTTGTATCCAAACTTCTGTGATCGCAATAATTTGTGAAAAGCATTTTACTTACATTTTAAAATAATTCAAAGCAGGGTATTTAAATGGCTTAAAATTATTTTTTAATGTGAGAATTTTATGTTTTTTATATTAATCAAGTTATTATACACAATATTAACATAGAACTTCAAAGCAAATTGATCAGTGCTGTTAACAATATTTGTTAGAACGTAATTATAATAATTATATTAAGACTAAAATAAAATGTTTTAATATTTTGGTAATATTTGGTTTATTTTGGCGATATTCGACGATGCGTTCAGCGGCTAACCTAGAACAAACAATTAACAATATTACCGCTAGGAGATTTTTTTTTTTTTTTTGATTTAGATTGTGCTATGAAAGTCAGCCACTTGTCAATTTTGCTGTAAGATATTTGATATATTTCTAAATCCTGTTCCACAACCCCATATTGGCTGAAACCTTGATTGTAGTTTTAGGTGTTAATGAAATTTCTTAACAAAAACGTGTATTTTTCTAGAATTTCTAAGCAAAACTATTTTATTCGAACAACACAACAATGGATTTTCGGAAAAAGTTATTTTTAGAATGTGTGTTTCTGGAAAGTTGAGAACTTTAAGATTTTTTTGACAATGCAAATAACTTAAAATTGTCAAATCATTCAAAATTAAGGCACAATTTTGGAAGTGCCAAAATTTCAAAATATTGGATATTAAAAAACTGATCCGCTGAAATCTGTTTACTGTGTGCGCGCCGTCATAATTCGCACTCACTCGCTATTTATACAAAACAAATGTATTTACATTAAAAAATGAATGATTTATTTAAAAAAATGTAATGTTTACTATTTTCTTCAGTAAAACACTGCACGTCTAACATTTAAAACTGTTGTTTCCAGAGCATAACTACTGAAAGTGTGATATAACATTATTTCTTTTCACAATACTTTATTTAACTATTTTGTTACAGCGCTTCCAAGAGAACAGGCATATACTACTGTGCCCAAAGTTTGAAAACAGTCTTCAGGTTAAATTATGCATTTATATCGAATGTCAGTGATTTCTACAATGTATGATTTTGTTGAGAAAGAGAAAGAAATTGTATTACAATTGGTTTATGCAATTCAATTTTTGCTGCGAACTTGGGACCTTGCTGATGATGTTTTAAGAGATATTTCACATTTCAAACTCATTTTTTTTTTCGAAAAAGGTGACCACGCTATAAAACACTTCATTACGAGACGTGAGACTAAGGTGGGGTGAATACCATGCCAAAAGTGAAACAGTACCGAAAAGATTATGCAAAGTCGACCAAAAATGGAACCGATGAAAGAGGTTTGGACGAATAAATAAGGATTTTTTAACAAAAAGTAAAGGCTGGTCTTATTCTTTGACCACAGATAACTTGTATCGCGCCCACCACAAATCGGCTACGGAAAAAAGGTTGTTTGGATCTTATCATGGCTGAAGTTCGTGTGCTAAGGTATTCATATTAACGTCTTTTTCCTTCATGTATTAATTTGAAAAACTAAATTTTCTGATTTTGGGACTTCCAAAAAACCAAAATATTTTTTTATTTGTGA
Organism: Philornis downsi; assembly: GCA_019455685.1. Lineage (NCBI taxonomy): Eukaryota > Metazoa > Arthropoda > Insecta > Diptera > Muscidae > Philornis > Philornis downsi. The sequence continues at coordinate 1,956,421 of JAHXMU010000251.1, forward strand.
TATATGTCTCACAAGGTAATATTATATTAACATAATTAATACTTCTGCTTGGTTAAAATATATAAAACACATTTAGTTGAATGCTATATTTTTGGCATATCAAATGATGTATGTATACATCCTTTCCTTCGGGAAAAAGTACACAAAACTCATGTAAACGCTATTAATATGTTGCTTTTCGAATGCAAATCGTCTCATTATTGGCTTCCGTACGATTTACGATAGTTGTCATGTCAACTTAAAAAGTCATGAAACACATTTGACCAAAATATACTTGGTACTTTAGGTGCTTCTTCCTTGGTGTTACATTTTTGCACTCTTAAACGATATATACCTGCATCCCTTCGATTAAGGCAAAGAAGATATTGAAAATCGGTGAAGAAGACCTTGATGATTTCAAATATATTACAGGTTCTTATGTAAGTTTTGTTATTCACATTTCCTTTAAATAAGAAGAATGTATCTTCTACGTCCCATCTGCCAAGTGAGATGGAGAAGATTTTGAATTGGTTGCTCCAAAATACAAATGCTAGATTCTGAAGTTCTGCTATTCTATCAGATTAGCAATATCGAGCTTGAATAGAATTTATATTGCAGTTTAAGTATGGTTAAGACGAAGAGAATATATGGCCCGCCGCCGCTTGCTAGGGCACGGAAGTCGATTATTGGGGACATGTATCAAGTTTTCTGTTTCAAAAGTCATGTTAAATAAACAACACATAAAGTTGTGATTTCGATGAAACTTCTATTTCATGCTTACCATTATGAAATAAGATGATATTTAAATGACCGGCTCAGGATTGGTTGTAGCAGTGGATCCTTTTGAAGAAGTTTCGACCACTTTGTCGCACGTTTCGGACGGTACTCTTGGGTATTATCCGCTTTAAACCTCATGGATTGGTTGTAGCAGTGGATCCTTTTGAAGAAGTTTCTACCAACTTTTCGCACTTTGATAGAACCCTCAAATTACTTGACAACTGTCAAATTCTTAAGAAATCGGACTTATTCCTTTAACCTTAAGAGTCAGGAAGACGCAACATTAAAACCATTTGTTACTTTTATTTCTAAACTATACTACCAATGCTGTTTCAGGAGCTGGAGAAGTTTTAACCCTATTTGAATAGTTGTCACAATTATCAGGAATTTTCCCTAAAAATTTTATCATTTTGATTAAAATAATCACAAATATTTTTCTTAATTTCCAAGTTTTATTACAAATATGGCAATGATTGACCAACGAATTATCTAAATAATTTCATCGATTCATATTCATGAGACTCCAGGGACGACCTACCCCCTTCCAAGCGAACGTAGTTCTATAAGTGCACACACGTACCCACGATTTGTGTACGACTGCGAATATGTGTATTTTTGAGGACATGAGAACTCCTACTGAATTATCTTTGTTTTCATTCCACAAATTGTATTTAATACTTAGTGGATGTATGTATGTATGTATGTTTGTATTTGCAGCACGTACTCACTTACACTTTCTTGGGTATCTTTGCGTTTGGATGTGTGTGTGGCACGCTTCTTCTGGAGATGGTTGTTTATGGATTTAGTATACGTTCTACTGCTCCTTTTGATGTTGTTACTACAATATTATTACGTTGTTGTTGCAGTGGAGTGTACCATGCATACATAGCACATGCAAGGAGATGTCTACATTAGCGCTCACATAAATAAAATTTAATAAAGTATCAGAAAAACCTAAAAACACTTGTGAATGTAAATATTCCTCGTTCTCACACGCAAACGTAGGAGAGGACGAGCAACGAAGTATCACGGTTAGACATGTAATTTTAAAACAAAGAGAGATTCACAGAACAAGACTTACAATTTTTTATGTAAATGCATGTGTGTGTGTGTGTGTGTCCTGGCAGTATAAGTGGGGCGTGAGTGTATGTTGTTGGAGACAATTGTTGCTTATTTAAATAAAGAAATTTAAATGCATTGCCATCTCGTTTGTACATAAAACACTTAAATGAGAAACGTGCTCTCCGCCTATTAGTTACTGCGATATGATATGACGATGACTCTGGCGTTCCTGCACACTCGGGCCAATGATAAATTTTAAAGGTCATAAATTTCAATTTGCTGTCACTGTTTCGTTATTTTGTTGTCTCCAAATATTAACAAGCTCTATGGGATTAGGTAGGACTTTGTGAAGAATTCTTCTTCGAAGCACAAAATTGATTAGTAAGAGATCACATAACACGATACCATTGGCTTTTAAATGTTTGCAGCAAGAGCATAAAATACTTATAAATGGAATCATCACGCATCAGATAACGTGTTAAGCCATCAGCTAAACGTTACTTACGTGTTACAATACTCGTATCGCCTTCACAGGAAATCAACGAAGTAAATATGAAATGATTTGATTACTTTAAAGAACAATGCGATTAGATAAAAACGTTTTTGTTTATAAAAATATATTGTGAACTTGCAGTTATTGTATAAGATGGCCATATGATAATGTTTATAACATATGAAAGGAGGAAAGTTTTGAGTCCTAATCAAATGTATTCATTAGTGAAAAATGGTCGTGTGGTGGATGCACATTTTCAACATTAAACGCAATATCTCGCAAACAAAATGTTTTAAGTATATCTCTATATCTCTATATATATAAAAATGACTTGATATATTTGTTTGTGATCGCTAATCTCAAAAACTACTGCTCCGATTTGGACCCAATTTTATATGCATGCTCTATGGGCCGTGAGGAGTGTTCCTGTGTAGTTTGAAGTTCGTCCGACAGATGGCGCAATAGTTAGCTTTTTTTCCGCTAATCTCAAAAACTACTGCTCCGATTTGGACCAAATTTTATATGCATGCTCTATGGGCCGTGAGGAGTGTTTCTGTGTAGTTTGAAGTTCGTCCGACAGATGGCGCAATAGTTAGCTTTTTTCCGCTAATCTCAAAAACTACTGCTCCGATTTGGACCAAATTTTATATGCATGCTCTATGGGCCGTGAGGAGTGTTTCTGTGTAGTTTGAAGTTCGTTCGACAGATGGCGCAATAGTTAGATTTTTTTCCGCTAATCTCAAAAACTACTGCTCCGATTTGGACCAAATTTTATATGCATGCTCTATGGGCCGTGGGGAGTGTTTCTGTGTAGTTTGACAATTTAAATCCACCACGGCTTTGCAATGCAACAAGATTAGTTAAAAAAATTATTAAATAACATTATAGAAGCAACTATATTAGCAGGTAAATACAAAGGTGAAGTCGTATTGATTCCACGTATACCAATAATGCCAGCAGATATGCCGTTTTCATTTAAACGCATACAATTTCCAGTACGTCTGGCATTTGCTATGACCATAAATAAATCTCAAGGTCAATCGCTGCAAGTATGTGGATTGAATCTTGAAACACAATGCTTCTCACATGGACAATTATACGTTGGATGCTTACGTGTTGGTAACCCATCATCATTATTCGTATTCGCTAATGAAGGCAAAACAAAAAACGTAGTTTATCAACAAGCATTGCAGTAAATATATTTAGTTCTAATTTATAATTAAGACAATTTACATTTTTACATTTTAAAATACATTAAATATGAAACCAACATAAACACTGTGTGTTATAACAATTTTGATTTTTGAATAAAACATTTTTTTGTATTATAAATAACAAAAAACATTGATTTTGATTTTCTTCAAGAGGCAGTTAAAAAAAAAAAACGATATTTTATAAAGTAAGTCCAATGTAAGAAAATGATGTAAAATCTGTACCTTTGTAGGCAGGAATTGTTACGTGTGCTCCCCAGAATGCACCGCTGGCTCAGGATGGATCGGAACCACCAATCTGCACATACAATGGCTGCTGGGCGAGACGAAGTTCGGCGGGTCGGCTAGTGTGATATAAATTACATAAAATATAAGGAAAAAGCTTTACCAAACTTTTTATGTAGTAACTGTGACACGATATATGATAATTCAAGAGCATTCAAGTAAAACTTAGGATCAAAACAAGGTTGGTACATAGACCAGGTGGTCTAAAACAGAATAGACGACCAGTGGGCTGATCGTAGAAATGTAGCGTGAAGGAAATGCAGAGCAAAGGGGAAACTTCATGTGAGCTACTAAAACTAGGATCAAGAAGCAATAAATAGATGACATTCAGCAGTTGTAGCACACGATTGGTATGTTTATCTGAAGACTAAATCACATGATAACTAGTTTTTCATAGAACAAATTATTTTGTAATGTTTAACAATTTCAAGAATTGAATATATTTTCTGTTGTGAAATGATTCAAAAGTTACTGACTTATATTTAAGGAAAAGTTTTCACGATTACAGTGATAACGCGCGGTATTGGCCAAAAAGGCAAAAATTCAAAGTTCAAATTATCAAAAATAGATATGCTTTTTTTTAGCATCTGCTTTAAAAAACTAATTAAAGCGATTTATTTCCTTGTCGTTTTAAAATTTTTCATTTCCAAAAAATTTGGCCCGTACTCATAAATACTTATTGAAGGTTTAATAATCAAATTTCCATAGCAAAAACGTTCTTTAAATATTCAAAAAAATTATGAAAAGACATTTATTATCATCAAGTAAGCACGCAAATGATAAAAATATGCATAAAATTCTAACCCTGTGTTAAAGAAAAATAACGATTACATCATTTGCATCAACATAAGAAAATGTGAAAGAAAACCAAACATAAAAATTTCGTGTTTAAGAGACAATCACAGAGACGGTCGTCGATAATTAATTGAAGTTATCGTAAATATAATTTGCTAGTAGAAAAGAAACTCAAAAGATTAAAATTTTAGCTGTGTCATCATTTTATTTTCCAGTTTTTTTCTGACAGAAGAATAAGCGTTTCCTTAACAAGTGTTTTGAGGTGAAACCACAAAAAATATTTTTGAAAAATCAAGCAGAAATTAATTTTGGAGGCCGGCTAAATGTTGTAGGAATGCATAAAATAAGAGTGTAGATTAATTTATAAATCAAACAAAATGGGCTAAATTCCAACATAGACATGGAAACACATATCGACTTTTACTCGGCAGACAATACTTTCCAAATGGCTCAACATAATATCTGATATGTTGACAGATTAGCGGATATCTGTTTCTTTGCAAGAAGCCTTGTCATTACATGTAGATGTGAATCTACTATACAGTACATATTACATTATGAGGACTTTAGAAAAATTAATTCACAAATGTGTAAAGTAAATAAAATAAGTAAATAAATAAAGTAAATACGTACAGATATCAAGGTGATGGAAAGTGCTAAAAATATTCTCTTACAATCGCCTATAAGTCAAGCGGCAGAGTTAATTTTAATCAAACCAGTTTCCATACTCAACGAGCAACTGTTTAAATATAAATGATATACTCATGATTGTTGTTCAACTCATATCTTTGCGATTTTTGGATTGTGAAAATGGAATCTTAGAACCTATTATTATGAAGATAAAAAAGTAAATATTAGCTATGGATAATGTATGAAATCCATACTAACAAATAATACAAGCTGTTCGATATACATGCTCTGTGGAGCTAAGCCCTCCCAAATGAACTCAGCTATCGATTTTAAGAGAGATATTAGCGAAGAACGTTACAAGTATGTGAGCTCTTCAACTCTACTTTTCATAGACGAACTCGATTTTTAGAATGTGTGCTTCATACTTCCTACAAGCTTACAATGCAAAAAGTGAAAGACGTCCATGGAAGATGAAAACAAGGATGAGTTTTATGGTACAGCAAATGATGGCAGTACATCCAGGAGATTCTTTCAGTAATCAGAAAATTCTGTTAAATTTGAGAATACTGTATAAAACTACATATTATAAAACTACAACTAGTACAGCGTATAGGATTTATAAAATATTCTAAAATCTCCATTGGAAATTCGTTACGTTCTTTTAATGGTTTTAACTGCCTGTTTTTCTACAGAGTGTAAAAAAATGTCTTTATGAGGCTATGAGAACCTTTCCTTGAAATTCAATCAAACATTGCAAATATTTTTTTATTTTTTGATATAACGGGTGGGCCATAAGGGTGTTGGCGGTTTAAATATTCAATTAAAAAAAAACTACGAAACATAAAAAAAATATATTTGTATTTTTAAAAAGTAGAAGCATGGGAATTTTTAAGACTTAAAAATAATGTTGTCCAAATTGCTTCCGTCGGCTGCTTGACACTCTTGGAACCGAAGTCGCAAATTTTGGAAAACTCGTTGAAAAGTTGTTTTCGGTATTTTGTTACTTTCCTGAATAATGTTCCTCTTCAACTGCTCTAATTTTGTCGGATTATTCTCGTAGACTAACGATTTGAGGTAGCCCCATAGAAAATAATCGCATGGAGAGAGATCGGGGCTACGTGGGGGCCATTCAATATCCCCCCTTTTCGAAATGAGTTTTCCAGGAAAAACATTTTTCAGCAGCTCTATGGATACCCTAGCCGTATGACATGTGGCCCCATCTGTTGAAACCACATCCTCGAGGTATTGCCTTGAAGTTCTTGCAAAGCTGGCACCAAAAAGTCTGCTAGCATGTTGCAATAATTGTTCGCTCTAACCGTCGTGAACTGAGACACAAACACGCCCCACAATGTCGGCTGATCTTGCAGGAACTGGGCGACCATGAACCGTAATTGGTACTATTGAGTCGTTTGTTTCGAATATTCTGATCCATTTTCGTATCACATTGGCGCTTGGAACTTCACTTAAATCGTGTAAACCGCGTTCATGCCGATACAAACGTCGTGCAGTAATCACTGATTTATTGTTTTCGTAATACGCTCGGACACAAAATGCACGCTGCACTCCCGTGTACGGCTTCATGGCGACTAAATTTCCAGGAAGCGGCGCAGCGAACAACATATCCCCCCGCCACCATGCGCCGCGCGATACCGAGAAATTGAATATTTAAACCGCCAACGCCCTTATGACCCACCCGTTATATGTTTTATTAAAATTGAAGGAGTATTTCCGGATCTAAGTTGTCATTTCTACTGAGGTTTTAAAATGTTAAATTTAGTGAAAATTAAAAATAATTAAATTAAATTAAAAATTAAAAAAATTCAAACTTAAAATTGTTTTTTTTCGAAATATTTCCAGAACTAAATACAACCATAGCCCATACAGACGAATTGAAGGCACTAGGGATCTTCATGTAAAAAATTATCGTTGAAAGCCGCTTTATTACTTTAATTAAATGAACTAGCACGAAAGGAATGCTAGATGTAATCCTATATTGCTATTTTCCAAACATAATTACGGTCGAATTTAGAATAAAACTTAGTAGTTATTTTGCACTTTCGTCACTTATCAAATTTGTTGTGCTAAATTTTAGCAGTGTTTCGAAAGCCTGGTTCCCTCGCCTATCGAGTTCATTGCTTCGCATACTAAAGCGTCTCCTTTCCATCTGCTTAACATGATCCTGTCAGGCTAATCATTTAATTTTGATGCGCTGGACCACGTCTATGTCTATGATGGTTTTTACGGAGTGTTTTTATCCCAAAGACTTTTCGAAGTGATTCATTTGCTTGTTCATTACTCTGGATTGTGCACGGTACAGGAAGACAAGTTGATTTTTTGTTCACTGAGAGAGTGTTTAATCAGTAAATCACTTACTAAGCTAATAGCAACATCTGTTTGCTACAATACTTTTTTCGTAATTTCCAAGTTGACATCTTTCGAAGCCAAGGTAGAAGAAATCGCCCATCTCTAAACGAGAAGACTCTTTGTTCGTCGGAACAAATGAGTTGGTTTAGTCGGTCATTAATGAAGATGGAATCAACCGGGCTTATGGAGTCTTTTTTATTCATAATCATATTCAGAAATATGTTGATGGTAGGTTGTCCCCCAGCTTAAAGGCTCGTTTGAAGTAGAATAGCGCGGTATAATTTTTGTCCAAAGTACGATGTGCTGTATTTGTTACCATTCTAAACTATCGAAGGAAGTTGTATAGACAACGCAAAGATGATGCAACTCGACTGCACCAAAGCCGCACTGATAAGGTTCAATAAGGTTCATCCTACAAAATGTTATAAGCTTTGGGAAAATGGCTGGTGTCGTGGTGCACACATTCTGTTTGCGGCTTTTAAACACTTAGGTTGCAATCATCTAGCTTATGCATGGTCATTATCAGCGTATCGCCACCAGCTTTAAACAACTCTGCCGATATAATACTGTTATTCTGATCTCATTTTGGCTTGGCTCTTGTTTACGCTTAAGAAGACTTTATTTTCATCTGAAAACTAGATGCATCGTTGCAGCCTTGGCAAGTAACCCGTCGTTGTTGGTGATTGCCAAATTGGCTATTACTCCAATGAGGCTTACACATTTTTACTTTCAAAATATTCCCTGGTCTTACAATTATTTTATTGTTTGCATTTCTAGTCACTAGTACAAAGTTAAAATATATCATTGAAATCAATATTGGGAACTTTTCTACCGAAATTTGCATTAAAAAGTAAAAAAAATCCCTCTGTAAGTGGGAAGTTTTATTTAATTCAAAAAAAAAAGATTAGATATGGATAATCTGAATTTTGCTAATAAATTCATAGATCATACATAGCTAACAAATAAACGGTCTTACATGTAAAATTATTTCCAACGTCTTAGAAACACATAACATATTTATTTACATTTCCCATTCGTACTCACTCAAATCGTAAGAAGATGTAAAACTTGTGTATGGAATGTTTACCAATGCAAACTTTTAGTTTTTATTTGCTATGAGAAACTCATTTTATGATTAGTTCACAACGGCTACTGCTTTTCATGAAAAAGAAATCAATTATTTTTGTATATCATTGAAGATTCATTTCGTGTAATTAGAATGATTCGATTTAAGTCAAACATACTCGTACATCATTTTATTATACCTCTCTCATAGGAACACCCGGGGCAGTCGATTTTCACTAGGTGTTTTTTGGGTTGAATTTATTACGAGCACAAACATTTGCCATAAACAGAAGCAGGTGGCAATCATTTGGTGGCCTATTAAGGCTTTCAGGTGCATGCATAAAAACCTCCCAACCAAGCTCACATAGCTTCTAGGGACTCACTATCGATGTGTGTGGTCTGGCGTTGTCCTAATTGAACACAATTTCTATCCTAGTGGCTACAGCTGACCACTTCTAGGTGATTACTTCCATCATACGGTTCAATTTTTGACAGTACAAGACCGAATTAAGAGTTTGTGTAAAAGGAAACAGCTCATAGTACCGAGTAGTGCACGAATCGTGCAATTGTCAACTATCATCTGTCAAAGGGGACCGTTATTTAAAGATGTAGAATAATTTTTTTCTTACCCAGAACTGTGACAAAGACCCATCCGTTTCAACTGCATTCGGTTCCAGCAAGATACAGCAACTGAACACATAGCCAGATCGGTAATGGCGCAGCTCCAATGAAAATTCTCAAACAAATGGATATCCAGAAATTCCACTTTCCGCTGGCACCCAAGGATGTCAAGCAAGAGGTGTACAAGACGAAACCAAGGAATTTTACTGAATTGAAGCAGTCCATTAAAACAACCAACTTTTCAGACCGCAATGATTAATTTTCTGATCAGGTGTTGTATGTGCGTGAATGAGCATAAAGGTCGTTTACGGTCTATCATCCAATTAGTTATACAAAATTGAAACCAATTAGTTAAATAAAATAAAATTGGATTTTCTACACAATGAAAAATAAATAAAATACATTGATTAAAAAAAAAATTATTTGAATTTCTTATTGCATTGCAATTGGTGCGCCATCCTGTAGATGAATCCCACCAAACAGACTTTCGTGACCATCCATCATGGTTTGGCCATCATTTGCGCCAATTTCCGTCCGTTCGACCACAGCCGTTTTCACTTGACATTATCGTAAATCAACCACTTTTCATAACCAATCGTTATCATCTTCAGAAATTGATCGATTTCGCTGCGATTCATAGATGGAAATTCGTTCCATGAGGTTTTTTGCGTTACGTCATGGGCAATCCATATATCAAGCTTTTTTTGTATTCAGACTTAATCAGTTGGTTCCAAACTGTTTTTATGCATTGTGTAGAGTTGAGTGATCGGAACAATGCTTGCTTGAAGTTAACCGACGAAACCAAGATCACAAGATTACAGTATCAGGACCATAAGCACTATTTGTATTTTTGCCTTGTGTTTTCGCTTTTTTTTTCGAAGAAAAACTGTAAAATATGGCGTGTTTTCTCTTCGCTGGGGTCCATATTTCACGCGCTGTCCCAGTAGTTTGTAACACCATCTGGCATAACCCCTTCTCACTTATACGCGAGATACAGATTTCTGAAGTGATCTGTCGAAAAAATAATGGATTTCTTTGTGCTGTATCTTGTATTTATTTTCCCTTTTTTAATATTTTGTCCTTGTCTAGGCAACAGTATATAAAATATACTACAACAAAGCTTTAACAAAAGTAAGACCGAAAACAGCCAGGAATCATAGTAATATTATCGATAATTAGTGAACTACTTGTGGAGTTGGCAACTTAAAATATTACACTCCTGATAGTTGCGCGTCTTCGGAGACAGCCAATTTTTTTCTTGCTGGCCCCAAGTGAGGCCAGAAAATTACCCTTAGGTTTGATTAAAACGTATCTCTTCAATTGAAGGGGCTATGTTTTTCAAGTTGCAAGATAACAATTTTCAAAACAATTTACAATAAACGAAAATATTTGTCATAGTTATTGTATCACTTTTGGCAATGACTGGTAATTTACATACTACTAACTTCTATAGACCGATATGTATCGCGTTTCGAACAAATTATCAAAATGTTTATGTAACGAACTCACTGACATCAAACGGGCGCCCGTAATGCCGTCTAAATAATACAGGGTATCCGTCGGGAACGTAACTAATTTGTTTGTTTATAATTTTTGATTAAATTAAAGAGAATGGATCTTATATTGATAAATGTTTTATTTAATGTCGGCAATTATGTATGGAATACAATATCAGATAAATGTCCGCCTCTGTTAGCCTCACAAATGCGAGTCCTTTGGAGCACATTTTTCATTACATTCTCACACATTTCACGCGGTATTTCATTAATTTCATCACGAATGTTTTGTTTGAAATGCTCAAGCGTTTCTGGTTTGTTTGCATAAACCTTGCTTTCCAGATATCCTCACAAAAAGAAGTCCGGAGCAGTCAAATCAGGCGACCGTGGAGACCAATCAACATCACCATTTCCTGAAATAACTTGTTGTGGAAAGAGATGTCGCAGTAATTCCATTGTAATCCTGGCTGTATGCGATGTGGCACTGTCTTGTTGATACCACATGTTAATCAAGCCCAAAGCATCCAGTTGTGGCGTTGAAAGGTTTTTAATGATATCACGATATCGCTACCCATTAACAGTTACCATTACGCCGTTTTCAGTTTCAAAGAAGTAAAGTTCAATGATTCCTTCTGACCAAATTGCACACCAGACTGTCATTTTTAATGGATGCAAAGGTGACTGATGAATAATTTGAGGGTTTTCAATTGCCCAGAACCGACTATTCTGTTTATTCACATATCCATTCAAATGAAAATGTGCCTCGTCACTCATTACGATGTTGTCATGAAAATCGGGGTTGTCATGGGCGAGCTGTAACATCCTATTGGCATATGTACGGCGGCGTAAATGGTCTTGTGGAAGAAGCTCTTGTGTCAACAGAATCTTAAATGCAAACAAATGCAAATCCTTGTGCAAAATTGTGGCCAAAGTTGTTCTTTGAAGACCAAGCAGCAGTAATGTTTTCAGCCGATCTTGCAGTACGTTGTGGTCCATGCTTGGCCATATCAGCTACAGACCCTCTTTCTTCCAAATCATTCACTCCACGATAAATAGTGCGTCTTGTTGGCACGTTGTTTCTCCCAAAAATTTCACGTAACATTCTCATAGTCACATCCTTCCCGACGGACACCCTGTATAATACAAATTTTTTTGGAAACCCACTCTGAATCTTTTTATATAAAAAAATGTTCAATACGTTAGAAAAATATGGCAACCAGGTAAATTTATCTCAAAATGTTTCTCCCAAATTTGTTTTGCATTTTGTAAAAAATGTATCTGGCAAATATTTCTTGTGACTGAGATGTTGTCTTAAAATATAATGAAGGAACTGTTTCCATAACTTGACGGATTTGACGGTTCTATTTAAATGATATGAAAATATATTTAAATATATTGATATATTGACAGAGAAAAATTAAAAATTTTCAAAATCGAATAAAACTATGAAACGATTAAAGAGAATCGAATGTACCGCTCGCTTTTTTCCAATATTAACCTAACATAGCATATGATAGTATCTTGATTGACAATAACGGTTTGGTAGTTGGCGTAACTGTAACTTCTAGAGGTTCTATACATAGTCTATACTTCCTTCGTAAGCGAGAAAATATCGTACGAAAATTTCATAATATTTCGTTGGTTTTTGCGAAGTGGCTTATTCGTATTTGAGATACTCTAAGGCGCATCCCAATACAGGCGTTTCCATTCACATAACAAAGTTTTCTAAAAGCTCGATCCCTCATAAATCATAACGAATTTAGTACAATAGATTTAGTACAATATTTTGTGCAAACAAATGATTTTTAAACCAATTGCAGTTAAACATTCCAACCTTGGGAAATATGTTTCATTACAAATAATAATGGAATGTATTTCAAAACAATTATAATTATTTGTAATTAAATATATTATCCAACGGTTTGAAAGGTTAACTATAATTAATTAAAAAATCGTTTTTTTGTACAAACTATTTTATTAGGTCGGTTGAAGGAAGAAAATTGCGGGTTTGGCTATATCAAGATATTCCTCTTAAAATGTGTATGGCTGAAATGTAGTTGTAATGGCAATGAATATTTCGAAACAATTGGTAAATGTAATTGATCCAGAAACCAAAGATGTTTTCAAGTATTTCTACTGAGGAAGTCAATTATTAATTGATTATTTAATTTATAGAAATAAATGTACACATATATCCCATACATTCAAAAATGGTCTGGATACAATATAATGGAATTTTTTGGTACAGCAGTTGGTGTCTTTAGGTTAAAGTCATGTTACACATTAAATACCTAAATTAAAGAAAGTACGAATGAATACGAAAATATAAATTCGCACTAAGGAACACAAAGTTTTGACATGGTTCTCAATTACACAATCCCTTCCAACAGAATGTGCTATATACCTATGTTGAGCACATAGATGATTGGTAACTACATGCTTCTACCACCGCCCTTTTTTTGTGCGTGGAACATAGTGCTTCCTGAGGAAACTTTGATTTGATTTGCAATCAATAATTTTTGCAATAACCCTTGCAACGTGTCATCTGTTAACTTATACTTGCCGTCAAATTAAAAATATTTCAATCAAAGAACAAAATAATTTCCATTTGTTGCACTGAATTGTTCCCTGAATTCTTATTTTTTTCGCAAAAGATAATGATATTTCGTTGTCAGTATTTCCGAACATAAAAGTGATTGTCTTCATTGTAGTACTTGGTATTACAGCTGTACATTGCTCTACATTATTGAAATAAGTATTCGAATAGCATGGCATAAAAACAATCATGCGGTGCTCAATATATAGAGCTCGAAGGCATTATAATTCATTAGTTTTAATTACTAAAAACCGAAAATTATATATATTTTTAGAATTGGCTTCCCTTATTGCTTGTGATTGTTTTAAGTAATCGAATATCTAATATCACCAAGTTTGCACCTCTAGCGACATACGAACAATCAGCGGTTTAATAACACCAGTTTTCGTCAACAAATTCTGCTCATAATTCTAAACTTCAAATAAATCTGCAAAGCTAAATGGGTTTATAAATCCCTTTTCGCTATGGGTTCAGTGACACAACAACTGCACTTTACTACATTTACACCTGCAAATGAAATGGGCTTAACCAGTTCATATTTCTCTTGGTCAAATGAAGTAATGTTCGGAAATTTCATACATATTTGTGGAATGTGGCCCGTCTGCCGGTAATATGATATGTTATCGTAATAGGTCATTGATATGGGAAATACAAGAAGAAGCTGTATAAAGGGGCATCTAGACACATCAAACGGTTGGACAAACACGGCATATGTATTGGTAAAATACATTTTGCGTTGCATACAGACATGTCAAACATAAAACTTCAAACATTCATTTTTATAGTTACGTTGAAGTGTAAACACTTGCAGATTCTTATCTTTTTTTTTTTTTTTTTTTTATTATTATTAGTGTAGCAGGAATTCATTCTTTGGTACAGATATCTATTTTTTGAATATGGCTTTGCCTTAAAACAATAATATTAATATTTAGAAGATCATATGTATGCTTGATTTACTACTAAAACGAAATTGTAACATAGGAAAGCTACAATTAAAACCTATGTATTGAGAAGTTCGGCTACTTCTTATTTTTTGTTTTGTGTTCATTTTTCATATTTCTGTTGCTGTACTCCTTACTTTTCACGTTCCACAATGCCGGTAGAGAACGGTACACTTCAATAAATTCTAAAATGAAATTTTTAGCTTCCATTTTACCGCGCTGAAATGCCGATGTTCGCATGTTGCTGTCCACTTTAAAAATGAGCCATGTTTGATCAAACAGTCAAATGCGATACAGACACATCAACGTTGACGCCTCGTTTGAAGAAATATCAAAACTTTTTGATATTGCTTCAAACATGACACAGTTGTATACATGTGACGTTTTTCACTCACACACTCTCAATGTTTGTCAAACCGTTGACGTGTCTGTATGCCCCTTAAAGCAATACAACGGACAAAAACTTAGTTTGCTGCAGTTTGTGTACTGTATATTTAGGAACTGCAAGTAAAAAAAAAAAGAATAATTTCATAATATCGGTGAATTTGTGTGGGAGGTACCCTATATAGCCCATTACAATCTTTAACCACGGCATGGGAATCGTTTATTATGGGAAGGGTACGTCAATATAGCCCATTTACAATCCTAGATTACGGTATGGGAAAATATTAGATAATGTCAAATTTGAAGAAGTTATATACATATATATTAACGATAACTGTTCTTTTTACCAGCCGGATGAACGAACGTCGCTCAATCGGTTGAGAAGGTCTCACATTTGGCCAAAGGATATTTGGTACGGTTCCTTCTGGACGTTACATATTTGCCGTACCAAATGATATGGCATGAAAGTACATTTCTGCGAATGACGGCATGGAATCACTTTTTATGTGAACGAATTTAGAAAGGGGATTTGGGAAAAAATTCGGCTTAAGGAAATACATCTTTGAAAACAATTTCCTGTCGTCTTTAAATGTACTTCGAGTTATAACAAACTGAGTTAATGGAAGTAGGACCACATTCAATTTACATTCTGTGACGCTGCATATTCAATCGGATTTTTGTGCATAGTATGAAATTGACATCAAAAATTGTTACTGCGGATTTTGATTATTTATTCATTCCGATTATGTTAGTGTTCGTTACCTTTCTTTGCGGAACCACCTAGCTGGAGAGAGAACAATAAAGAAGCTATTACTGCATTGCACGACACAAATATTGGAGAATACCCGAATTACGATAAAGTAATAATAATCGAAATGCCTTACGGAACAGTAATTCTGCAGAAGTGCGCAGTACTTTGCTTGTTACAAAAATAACATTTAATGTCCCCATAATATTTGAGTGGCTACCAGATGTGTTAAATTATCTCATGGCTATGAGGTCTGTCAACAAGCATCATTTGTTTTTTCTTTTCGTTCGTCATTTATAATTTACCGGCTGCTGTGAACATGTGGTTAATCTAGACCTCCACAATGCCCCTCGTTCCCACAATCCTGCAAGATAAGCAAAGTCTCGTAACAGTTCATGTACGAGTGAAAGTCCATTGAATTCAAGTTGTGTTCATTCAAATTTGGCGCTCTTTTACTGAAATTTATGTCCGAACATTGTGCGTACTTAATGAAGGTAATTTATTTAAAAAGCCGCAGACACTGGAGAAGATTTCAAAAAATAAATCAACACACGACAATAATTCAAATAAAATAAATTTATCGCCGACAGTCGCAACCATTCACTCCAGCGGACATGGTGGCCGCTGCAACAGTTTAGTGGCAATATCAGCATCCAACGCAACTCGTTGATATGTCCTCACATATCAACGGTCGCATTCATTCGCATATGGCCTAGTAGATGCAACAGTATGAGTGTGGACTCACACGTAAATTTATTTAAATGCCAACAAAAGCCATCAGAGGTACACAAATCGTGCTGTGTCAGCAACACTATTCCACGGTTGCCTACATAATTCACCGTTAAAGTGTACAAATCTAAAAAATCAACACCAACACAGGCTCACCGTTATGTCATGCACAGTGGCGCAAAATGGCCGATGACAGGGTACAGGGTTATCAAATTTTTGTTTCAAAAGTAAAGGTAAATAATACACACATAAAGCTATGATTTCGATGAAACTTTTATTTCATCACAATGCTTGGACTTTGCCATTATGTACGATATATAATGTCATTTAAATGACCTAATCTGGATTGGTTGCAGCAGTGAATCCGTTTGAGGTTGTTTTTGAGAACTTTTTCACACATTTCGGGCGGTACGTTTGGAGATTATCCGCGTAAACGCCGTCTTTGAGATAGCCCAACAAAAAAAGTCTAACGGCGTCAAACGTGAAATTACGCTTTCTGGAAACTTCTCATGCAATAAAGCCAAAATCGGTCGTGTTGAATCACTTTTGAATCACCAGTTTTGCAGTAAGTTTTAACTAATTTTACGCGCTATTCGGTTGTTAGACCATCCATATTCGTAAATGGCAAACCTTTTACTAAATAAATAACGCTTCAGATGACAGGTATTATATTTAAGAGCTGACTACCTTGCCAGATCGGCGGTTTTAAAACCACCAAATGGAAGCCCTGTGTTTTAAGTTGCTGACGGGAGTATCCTCCTTTAAATTTCTTGTAATAATTAGACATTAATACCCTGGCCATGATTATATTTATGATATACCTTATGTCAGTTGTAAGGATATATTTACATTCAGCTTATTTTTGACAAATGACATAATGAGTCCTTCTAAATCTCCTTTTCGACATAGACGGTCTTTACATATTCAAAATATGGACACGAACTTACATATTCGCTACTCAAAATTAAATCACGTTAAGAAACATTGTGAACACATTCCTAAAAAAGCATAATTTTGAGAATTTTAAGAAGAGATCTACTCAACACACTTTATTCTTCCTTTTGGTGGCATTTATAACCGCGAAGTAGCATATACGCATAGTAAACTACAGCTTGTTGGAAGTATATGAAGGAAGTATTTATAGGAAATATATACTAAATATCTTTTCTGCAGGGCCTTTCATCTTACCTAAAAAAAACTACTAGAGAAATTTGAGTCAGGTGTACTGATTTAAAAATACCTCCATAAACGACCTTTAGTTGGTTTATTTGGAAATTTATATGTCAAAGATTTTATACACTTAATTTTCATCCAATTCTCATAAAAAACGACAGACTTGACAATAATAATTAATAATGGATACCTTTCTTACTTTACTAACCATCCTAACAGCTAGTTTAAATATGTAACTGGAATAGCCAGCTGCGCCCATTCAATCTCTTTCCGCAGAAAATGTCAGTGTCGAAGTTTACTTTTTCGCCGATTGTTTAGAATCCAAAACTTGTGTACAAATTTAATTGCTGTCTTGAAAGTAAGCACCTTCCGTAATAATATGGTTAAGCCAAAGAACCATTTTTCAAACGCAATTATCGGAAATATATAATTCTTGCCGTAAATTTTCTTTTACGTCTCCATTCTGTACAGTGGATATTTGACAACATTCGTTAAGTTTTTGTTTTGCAAGAAAATCCTTCACAATTATAGTCTTGTGAGATGGTGTGATATCGTAATGCAAATTCCGTAAATTCTCTTTCCACACTGGGTTTTTCGAAGAATTTGTTCTCCCAGATACCGGCAGAATAGTTCCTTTGATTTCAGATGATTACAATTACAAAATAAAGAAACTGACCGTTGAAGGCAATTTGATGCTAAGGCCACGGTTTTAATATTAGTGTAAAAAACCCATTTATCACATTGTGATTTAAAAATTTTCATTTTGCACACCTTATTTAATTAATTAAAAATGTCTAAGCTTTATTCAAGAATATTCACTCTATACCTTGAAAACTTGAGCCGCCTCAAAGACTACATTCATGCCGAAAATGTAAAAAAAAATTTTTAATAGCTCCTAAAATTTTATTATTTTATTTTTTGACGTAATAACTTGAAAATATATCGATGTAGCCTGTTTTCAGCGGTACCGTTAAAAATAATATTAACTTCAATGTTTTTATCTCCCGTCCCTAAATCTCCATAGAATATAAATTTTAATTTACGAACAAATTTTCCAAATTTTAATTTACCAATTTTCCCGGTAGTGGGTTTGGCATTATATAAGGAAATTGTTTAATTTTTACCAAATTTCTTTCTTTTTCTGCTCAAAGCCGATTTTTGAAAATCGCCATTTTCGAGTAACGGGACAGGTTTTTTCTTTTCACTTAGGTGAACCGATTTTTATGAAATTTAAAGAATACTTAAAAATGGCTTGGCACAATTCAAAATTAATGAAAATATCAAAAATGTCATTCAATCCCATCGGTATAATGAATTTTACTTTCTCTGGTCAATAGTTTGTCATGTGGAAAGTTATTACCGTTGCCGGCTATTTAATAATAAATTCATGGTTTCATAACTGATGTTCGTATGATATTGGTACTAAAGAAACAATTTTCAAGCATGTTTTCGTAACATTTTAGATATTAAACCGCTTGGTAACGACATTTATATTTAACTGAGGACGTCCGGACAATATAGAGGTATGTTTAGGCAACTATTCGAAAGTTTTTTCTGCTCAAAAACTATTTTAATGTCAGAAATGCCCACACAATCAATACAAATACCGGTACAAAATATACTTTTACAAAATTCAACAGTTATAACATTTCACTGCCGATATTAGCTCTTAATCAAGTTTATTTAAGCAATATTTTGGGAACTAAATCTAACCGCCATATATTTATATATATAGTCCATATAGCATTCAACCTCATTCAAGTGGTTCCAAACGGTTTTTTATACAATTTTTAGTTCCTGGGCAATCAAAACAGTGCTCACATAATGGTTGGACGTTTTTGACAATTGGCTTTCCAGAGCCAGATGTATCTTTAACATCAAAATCACCGCAACCGAATCGATTAGACCAATATTGCGCATGATTGGCTGTTGCAGTCAGAACCATAATCGCTATTTATATTTTTAGCCGTAAATGGCAAAAAAAGCTATAAAATATGGCGTTATTTCTCTTTGCTGGTATCCAATCAAACAATATTGAGCCCAGCAATCACAAAACTACCTCAGTAATTTATATAAAACCGTAACTTTCAAAAGCCGTCTCACTCGATCACGTTTATGAATACAAGAAAGTTGTCTGTTTATATTGACTAATATATCGTCCATTCAACTGAAGTGAGACTTTACGAGGTTATTACTTCAATACCTGGTTTAGTTGTTCACAGGCGAAAAAAACGACGCTCAACGTCCCTCGGCTTCAATTCATAAGGAACCCAAGTTCCTTGTTTTGAGTCATTCCCAACGCATATAATCGCTGGGAAATGGTTTGGCGTTGAACTGTTAATGCTGGAGCAAGCTGTACCTGCGTTTGATATGCATCCCCATCAAGCCGTCAATTCAGTGCCTTTAAAGGATTTTCGTCCTCCTTCACGCGAACGACCGTCAACATCAAAATCACCGTCTTTAAAGCGACGGAACCAATCTCTACACGTTGTTTTAAAGCAGCATCTCCGTAAACGTTTTGAAGCTATCAATGAGCTTCAGCCGCCGCTTTCTTTGATTGAAAGAAGAAAATCAATAGTTCCCGCATATGACGGGTATTTGCCATAAAATCATTCATATTCACACAATCAAAAGAATGTGACGTCAAAAGAAAATCATTACTGTGTCGAGGCGGTGTTATGGCAGAATTGACTAGCACTTACAGCTGGAGATATCTATTGGCAAACAGCGGGAACTTGGTTGCGCACCTAATATTTCGGCACCGAAATAAAGCTAATGATGTCAAGGTAAGAGAATTGCTTTCAAACAGATGTTACTATGGGTTTAGCAAGCAATTTTAATGACAAAGCTCTATCTCTGCCAACCAAAAATTAACTGTTTCAGACATTGGTTTTATGCGTTTTGCTGTATGGCGCAGAACCCTGGGTTATGACACAAGTGAGTGAATCAACTCTGAGGGTCTTCGAGAGAAAAATACTTCGCAAAATATATGGACCCATCGCCATTAACGAAGAATATCGGCTTCGAATAAACCACGAGCTGTATACCGGCATAGACTTGGAGATGTCTATACTTTTGGAAATTATTATGAGTAAATACAACTGATGTCATCTTCAATAAAAGCCATATGCCAAATCATTGACAGAAAACTATGATATGTTAATAAATTCTTCTAAGACATCGGGAAGGAATCAACAAAGAGATCGACAAAGACAGGAAGCGAGATGAAAACAAATTCTAACGAAGACAGAGAATGAAAAATCAAATAAGCTTAGGAAAGGATCATACCATATTCTGGCTTAAACATTTAGCTCGGATGAATGTTTGTCTTGCATCCAGTATCTTCCCTGTAGGTTGTTTTTCAAGCTTTAATTATATTAATAATATAATATTAAACTTTTGCAGAAATTGTTACACTCCAATAGCAATTTCTCTTCGATGCATTAATGTATCATAAAATTGTATAAATTAATAAAATTAAGTATTTTAAGATTGATTTTGGTCTAAAAATATGTGAGAAAAATTGCTAATTTGTATGGGAGGTACCAGAAGGATCGTAGTTACCTGGTGCATTTCTCCCAAATTTTATCAGGAATTATGAAACAATACAACGAACAAAAATTTAGGCAGGCAGTCTACGAAGAGGAAGTTACAGGTGGGAATTTGAATTTCGGATACCCGGTAGATTTGTGTAGAATGTAGCAGAAGGGACAAAGCAATGTGGTCCATTTAATTGTTGGACCCTATTTATGTGAACCCCTAACGTGCGCCAAGTTTGACAGAATTTAGAGTAGCCATCATTCATCATTGCAGCTGTTTATGGATTAGGATTTATAGCGGAAACATTAATTTTAGGGTGGACGGACGTAGTGAATTTACAATCCCCGGTTACAATCTGAGAAAATATTAGACTATGCCAAGCTTTAAGAAGTTTCATATAGTTTTCTGATAGTTACCTGCCATACAATCAGATAAACTGACATCTCTCAATCGACTTAAAAAGCCATGAAACGTATTTGTTTAAAAGTTAATTGATACTTTAAACGCTTCCTCCTGAGTGTCACATACTTTACCATATCCAATGATATATATCTTCATTCCCCCGAGTAAAGTTGCAATGATACATACCTTCATACCTCCGAGTTAAGAAATAAAAATGCTAATTTTTCACTTGAAGGTCGAGCATACTATAAGAGGAGGAAGCTTCTTGACACGACCACATACATGATGATGAGTCAGCACGTCATTCAAATATGACATATCGAATTCGGTCCAATAGGAAAATTTAATTTTTTAAATATTTTCCAAAAATGCCATCATTTATCTATTAACAGAAAAAAATGTATGAGTAGTAGGGTTTGAAAAAAATTTTTTTTTCAACTCGTTTTACTTTTTAAGAAGCCTGCGTAATAGTGAGTGCGCTTTTTGAGAAATACTGAAATGTACCTTTTTTGTGGAAACACCGGTTAAGGCGATATTTTATGAATTAAATGGGGGATTTCACTGGGGACAGTAATCTATGGTGATGCCTATGTAAGCTTTAATCCTTAAGAACTTAACGTCCTGTCAGCAGTGGTCAACTGGAGGAATAAGTAGGGGCAACTGTGTTACTTTTTGATTATGATAGGCTCCTAATTTTCCGAGCGGCAGACAATGGGTTTTAACATGTAACGTGAAAATTCTTTGAAGACCTTTTGGGAGATTGCCACGACTCTAGTGCAAGTCATGTTTGAGAAGCTTTATTGCCTGATAGCGGTGTTGTATTATAAAAATCACAAATGTTGTAATCAATAATCACAAATGTTGTAATCAATAATCACAACTGTTATAATCGTTGATTATCTGATAATAATCTAATTGTGTTTGTGTTTACTTGTATGTGAGCAAGGTGGGGTCAGTCAATGCTCCCGTAACAAATTCCGCATAGGGAAAAATGCACCGTAAACATTGACCTACATTAATTACTTCAGTTTGACACACGTTCGTCATTTCTTTGTTTATTAATGTGCCAATGCCCCCGTAAGCCATTCCGCATATGGAAAAATGCACCGTAAACATTGGCCTACATTAATTACTTCTGTTTTTGGGATGTCGCAACAACAGGTTAATTTGCTGCGATATCAAATTGATTTCCATTCTCAAGTGACAGAACAAATTTAATATATTTTGTTCCAAATAATAGAGATATGTTTCCTTAGAGAAATAACGAGTTCCCAAACGAACCCCAAAAATAAAAATGTAAAAATCTATGCTTATGCGTATGTAAAATCCTAATTTTTTTTATATATACACGCCCCTTAATTATATTCTTTTTTCTTTCTTGGGTTTTTCCTTTTTACATTAACAGTTTTACCCCTAATAATATTTTCTTTTTCTTAGTTTGTTCTTTTTCATATTAAAATGCTCTTCCCAACAATGTGCTTATTTTTTGTTTTTTCATTCCACCTTTCTCTTTTTAGAACGTCTTTTTCTTTCTTTCTTTTCTTTTTTTTCTGTGGGGTTTATGCAATTCCTTATTTTTTGTTTATATAGAGTTCTTTGTTATATTTTTTTTTATTTACCCTCTTTTCAAAAATGTCCTTATTATTATAATTTTTTTAGAACTTATTTTTCTGTCTTTTCTTTCTTTCTTTTTCTATCTCTGTGGGGTTTATGCAATTCCTTATTTTTTCGTACGGAGTTCTTTGTTATTATATTTTTCTTTTTCTATTTTTTTTACCCTCTTTTCAATAATTATTATTTTTTTTTCTAAGGCCCGAATAAATCGGAGTCCTGGTTGGTCCCATTCTAGACTCCATCACTCGGGAGCCTGCAACATTGGGTTCTCTGAACCAAGTTTTCCTGGTCTGGGGGTCATAATCTTCCCTCGGTCCCTTTGATCTTGCACACTCCGGGTCAATCTTAACGGCAGGTATTCTTGGCTCGTGGCATCCTAATATCGGGGGAGCTGATCCATCCCCCTCCCCAATCACCTCTACTTCTCGAACAGAGGGTATCTTCCTCTTTCTACGAGCCCATATTGCGCTTCCAACAATTCCTGCAATAAAGAAAATTGACAAGGTACCTCCTCCTACCGTGTACCCAACGATCCTCATATTCTCTTGTCCACTTTTTAATCTAACCAAGTCCCTTTGCCGTTTAATAGAAAAAAAAAGAAAAATACATACCCCATACCGCACTACGCCTGTTTACTTTATTTCTGAAGGACGACACACGACTCATTTCCCACGATACAACCGCAAGTGGTTATTATGCCACTTTCGGTTTTTCCCTTTCACTCTTATCGTAGTAGTGACCGGACTTTCTACCCTGACCACTTCATACGGTCCAACCCAAATAGGTGAAAGTTTGTTATTTCGGCCGTGGTTCCTGAGCATAACCTTGTCCCCAGGGATCAGCGACACTGGCCTACTTTGTTCGTCATAAATCTTTTTCGCCAACAACTTTGATTTCTCGAGTTTTTTTCTGACCAATTCATGACATCGCTGCAATTGCAGCTTTAACACCTTGCTTGGATCATCGGGGTTATATAATGGAGCACACTTTCCCCTTAAGTTAGTGGGCAGGTCTATATCAAAACCATACAACGTTTTGAAGGATATCTGACCTGTTGACGAGTGCACGGTATTGTTGTGCACATGCATAGCTGGTGCTAGCCATTGGTCCCAGTTACTTCCATCTTCGTCCGCGAAGGCTCGAAGGTACTCCGCCAGGGGGCGGTGACTTCTCTCCAATGATCCATTTGCTTGAGGATGATAGGGCGTAATATTCAGTTTTTTTATCCTCAACATTTTGCAGGTATCGCTGAATACCCGAGACATAAAATTTGTCCCGTTATCTGTCACTAGTACTTGTGGTGCCCCGTACTTGGCCACAATATCTCTAAAGAATACCTGGGCCACAGTGCTTGCCTCTCCATCGGGCATCGCCGCACACACCATGAATTTGGAGAAGTCATCTTGGTAAGTCAGTATGAGTTTATTCCCCTGCGTGGTTTCAGGAAGAGGACCCACCATATCCATATAGGCCTTTTGGAATGACCGGCTGGGCGTATCAGTAACTACCATCGGCATTACCGTTTTCAGGGTACTTTTATTGCGCTGGCACTCTGCACATCTGGCAATATAGCGCCTCAAGTCCCTGCACATACCGGCCCATCGAAACTGTCTCCTTAGTTTCGCAAGTGTCTTTCTGAAACCCTGATGACCCCCTAATGGACTGTCGTGGAAGTCCTTTAGTGCCTGTTGAATGTCTCGTGGATCATCTATCAAAATATAATCTGCCGGTGCCATTTCCCCTAAATCACGGTTTCCAGAACATTCTCTGTCCTCAATCTCAGAACGATTCTGTTCTGTGGGTTCTTCCCTTCCATTAGTCGCTGAACCCACATCTGTAGTAGCTATTTTCCCCTGTTCCGCTCGGGTCCTTGCTCTGGTCTGCACCCCATGGGAAGTATTCGGCTCAGAGCGTCCGCGTTCTGATTCTTTTTGCCAGGCTTATTTATTATCTCTGAAGTCATATTCAGATAACTTGTGCCGAAATCTGGCCAAACGGGAAGTCTGATCCTTCAGGTTGGCTATCCCTCTTAGAGGTTGATGGTCTGTAAAGACCTTGAAACGCCTACCCAGGAGATACGGTCGGAAATTTGTCACCGCCCGTACAACTGCCAAGAACTCTCTCTCAATAGTTGAATATCGCGTTTCGGCATCGCACAACGCTCGGCTAGCAAACGCAATTGGTCGGTCTCCCCCTTTGTCCGCTTGGGACAGCACTGCTCCGAAGGCTTCACCACTGGCATCCGTGGTGAGCACGAAAGGTTTCGAAAAATCGGGATAAGCCAGAACCGGAGGAGATATTACTGCCGCCTTCAATCTGTCAAATGCTTCTTGACACTCTTCTGTCCATTTGAAAGGACTGTCCTTTCGGAGTAACTTATTGATCGGCAAGGCAATTTCCGCCGTCCCCGGAATGAACTTCCTGTAGTAGTTCACTAATCCCGGCAAGGACTGCACCTCCT
>JAHXMU010000251.1:1996786-2010299 GCA_019455685.1 Philornis downsi
ATGTGTCCTGGATCGGGTCAAGATGTCCTCTTTGTTGACGACATTCAGTGCCGCCCCTGACCACACCTTGCCCACCTTGCTTGCTTGGGAGTACACCGAAGACAGAGCGTTATCGACGTGAATTCACTTGCCCCTGGGAATGGTGCCGTTCACATCTCCCCTGTTAATGACCGCCAGAACCAGGCTGTCCTTGACAACATTGGCAAAGGTCTTTGGACTAGTGATATCACTGATCACTTTGAACCTTTTAGACACCGGCACGTCAACAGGAGATCGCAGCCTCTTCTCAGCTGGCTTCACAACAGGCGAGGCATCCTGTTTATCAGAAATGCCTGGTGCTCCTTTCAGAGATTCCCTCTGCTTTGCGGTCAGTGTACTCGGATCGACCTTGCCAGATCTCTCATGAATTCTGAGAGCTAGGCGCCGATCGTTGTACCTTTTGTTCGAAGGTCTGGTGCGTTTGCCTCCTGAGACCGATGACAAACTATATGTATATCCTATATAGGTCGTTGGGGAGCCGTAGGATTTGTTTCACCTAAATGACCAGATAGCAATTATGGGTAACCATTGGTTGTATTGCATTCTATAGTAGAAAGGTAATACTTAAGCCTTCGCATCACGACAAGGTTCTTACCTTCAGCAGAGGCTATTAAGGATAAATAAATATATACATACATAAATGTATACGCTATTAAGGACATATAAATGTGGAATAGGGAAGTTCAAAGTTGGGCCCTCTGATTGTTATTCACTTGGGAGTTAGCAGATCCGTCTGCAGAAATTCCCAACCAACTCACGACTTCCGACCTTCGGGCAAGTATTCCCTGGTAATGTAATCAAACATCCATTTGATGGTAGCTAAAGTGAGAAGGCGACTAGTTGAGAAACCTAAATGGCATGCTAACACCGATGCGTCTTAGACCAGTAGGTAACTTCTGTTACAAGAACTCAATTCACCAGCATAGTGGTCGCTGGCAGCTCTAACACTAGGATCGGATGCAAGTGGCCTGATAAGCCGCTCATCTTACATTAAAATTAGTATGAAAATACCGAAGAAAATAATAAAACGTAACGCTCTCCAAATGTTGGCGACCCCCACAAATGTTATAAGGACTATGATTTAAGGATATGCACCTGGAATGTCCGCACTCTTCACAGGTGCCTTTATCCAACTAGCGGATGTTCTCGAAAGATATAAAGCTGACATTACCGCCATCTAGGAAATGCGATGGACAGGACAAGGAAGTACTCGCCGTATAACCTGTAACATCTACTATAGCTGCCACGCAGAAAGGCATGAATTCGGATGTCGATTTGTTGTGGGAAAGAGACTGAGACACCTTGCCTCGCGGTTTAACCCTATAGGCGACCGTATAGCCACAATCCGCATCAAAGCGAAATATTTTTTCATGACGTTGATCTGTGCACATGCCCCGACGGAAGAGAAAGACGAGCAGACCAAAGACACATTTTATGAGTGCCTAGAAGAAGCGTGTGACCACTGCCCTGGCCACGACATTGTTCTGGGAGATTTGAATGCCTAAATAAGAAGGGAAGATGATCTTGGTCCAACAGTCGGAAAATTCAGTCTACATGATAACACCTCCGGAAAAGGGGTCAGACTGGTTTCGTTCGCTTCAACACATAATATGGTAGAATGTGGAACCAGATTCCCGCATGAAGGCATCCACCAGTCAACGTGGCTATCTCCTGATCATAACACGAAGAATCAGATTGATCATGTAATAATAGACGGACGGCATGTTTCTAGTGTCATGGACGTGCGTGTGATTCGTGGTGCTAATTTTGATGATTTTGATTTGAACAGAACGAAAAATTTTCGTAAACAGGCATAAATGAAGCTCGACGTCGCAACCACACTCTCACAACTACTACAACTAAACGCCCCTGATGTTCCTGACGCACAGTGGCAACGTATTGTGCATTCTATGACAACTGCTGCAAAAACCATACTTGGGTATGTGAAACCGCGCTCAGATAGGCCCTGGTACGATGAAGAATGTCGCATTGTGTCTGGGGAAAAGGATGCTGCATGCAGGGGAACGTTGCGGCCAATTGTAACGCGTGCAGTTAGGGAACGCTACAAGGAGAAGAGAAGAGGGACGCACCTACTCTTTAGATGGAAGAAGCGGTTGTGGAAATAGCTTGAGAGTGAGGAAATAGAAAGGTACAGGGATAGAAGTGAAACCCGAAAATTCTACCAAAAGATAAGAAGCACGGGGTATGGAACAGGGCTCCCCTCCTGTAAGAATAGCGAAGGAAATCTGGTCGCAGGTATGCAGAATGTGCTGCAACTATGGAGAGAACAGTTTTATAAGCTCTCTAATTATTGACGATGGCATAAATTGAGCAGCGTTGATGCCCTGTCAGCAGAGCTGTTTAAAACTGGTGGCAATGAGCTGATAAACAGCCTACATTAGCTCCTAAATACGATTTGGCTCCATGCGCGATGATTGGAATTTGAGTGTACTGTGTCCTATGTTTAAAAGTGTTTGTATAAATTATCGCGGTATCAGTCTTTTACCCATTGCCCATAAGGTCCTATCGAGTGTGATATGTGAAAGACTAAAGCTGTTTCTAAATGACCTGATTGGACCTTATAAGTGTGGCTTTAGACCTGGTAAATCAACAATTGACCAGATATTCACACTACGACAAATTCTGGAGAAGACTCAATAATAACAGATCGACACGTACCATCTTTTCGTCGATTATAAAGCTGCCTTCGATAGCCCGATACGGCAAAAACTGTATGAGGCCATGTTCGAGTTTGAAATTCCTACGAAGCTTATACGTCTGACGCTGACTGACACGAAGTCTTCAATGAAGATAGGCAAAGATCTAGGAGAGGCTTTTTATACCAAACGGGGATTTAGGCAGGGTGACAGTCTATCGTATGACCTCTTCAACATACTGTTGGAGATGATTATGAGGAAAGATGATACTCGCATATGCAGATGTCATAGACATTATTGACCGAAAATTGCGAGATGTTACTGCAGCTTTCTCAAGCATCGAGAATGAAGCAGCGAAAATGGGTCTGGTGGTAAACGAGGACAAAACAAAGTTATTGGTTTCAACGAGCAAGGAGTCTACCCGTTTGGGACGTTGTGTGAATGTTGACAACTATAATTTTGAAGTGGTAGAAGATTTCATCTACCTCGGTAACAGATGTTGCTATGGACTCAGCAAGCGATTCAATGATAAAACCCTCCCTCAACAAACAAAAATCCGACTGTACCAGACGTTGGTTCTACCTGTCTTGTTATATGGCACAGAATCCTTGATTATGACGCAAACAGATGAATCAATACTGGCAGTTTTCGAGAGGAAAATACTCCGGAAAATATATGGACCCATTATCGAAGAGTATCAGTGTCGCATGAACAATGAGCAGTATGCTGACATCGACGTGGTCAAAAGCATTAATATACAGCGATTGCGTGGCTGGGTCATGTTGTGCGAATGGGCCCAAATGCTTCGGCACGGAAAGTTTTCGACAACGAACTCGATGGACAGTGTGGAAGAGGGCGACCGAAACTCCGTTGGAAGGACCAGGCTTTTGAAATACTGTCGAAGTTTGGTGTGACGAATTGGAGGAGAAGCGCAGAAGATCGAAGCGCTTGAAATTATTTTCTACGGGCGGCGAATTATAGATAAGGATGTCTATTCCAGTCGCCACTTAAGAAGAAGAAGAAATATATACAAACAAATATTTATTTACCATTCGAAAGAAATGAATGTAAATCTTTTATGCCGAATGTCGGTTTGGCGGTTTCGATTATATATTGTTATTTTAAAACGGAAGTGTGTTTAGATGTTTAAGAGTTAAACATAAAAAGATATTTAATTAACGAAATTCAGTTCTATTTCAGCGCAATGTTTCCGACGGAGAAGAACATATTTGGACTCAAATACACTGATTTGTGGTGCACTGTGCAAAGGCTGCAGCAACGCAGCCACCATTATCCACTTCGTCATTATCTGCTGAAAGGCGTCACAATATACACCACTACAAACACAACGTAGATATTTCTATGTAGTAACGTCGCTGCAGTAGTAAGGTGGCGATGGTAGTAGTCACTATCACATTTTCGGTCGCACATATGTGTGTTTATGCAAATATATGAGAGGGTGTGTGTTTACGCTGCAGTACATTAAAGGACTGATGACAGTTCCTGTGATAAATGACACGATCTGTACTTCATTATGTGGAATACAAGTACTCCTCATCACATACAGTACCGCCCTCCCTTACCATATTAGATGGAACTGTCGGCTAAACTGAACGTGTTTGTAGGATGACAAAAATTCTCCTTACACACTCATACACGATGTTATTACCCACAACACTAGGAAGTGTAATAGACATGACATCCTACCCACACATCCTTCAGTTTTATAAATATGTACATTAAATTGTTTAAATGGAACCCGAAGGTAAGTGGGAAAATTTAGTTTTCGTTTTTGTCGCAATTTATTGCATTTGCGATAAGCGACGTTAAACAGATCTGCATAGATTTCAGGCTATTATAACAAAAACCAATATAATACTTTTGTCTTTTTAAATTTTATTGACAAATATTGTTATACTTTTTACTCTTCAATGCTCATGTTCAAATGATGTAAGAAACAGATTCCACTGAAGTATTAACAATTTATAAATTTTATAATATTTAGTTTGTCTTTCACATCAGACCTCACTCTCTGCAAGCTTAAACTTCAATGTAAAAATTTAGTAGGTACGGGATGCCAAGAAGGACGGGACTAGCTACAACCTAGATAACAAGATACAAAATAATGCGGCTGAGAATTTATATGCCTCGAAATTACAAGTTCCAAATCACAGGGCGTAGAGAAAACATTGTTGAATCCACCACTTTGTGTGGGGTACAAAAGGGAGCTCTTCCCTGTCACAGATATCAAATTGGGTGAGGCAAAAAGTTCAGTTTGCACAATTTTATTGGACCCTTTTCTGTGTTATATATATATATGGGTTATATATATATATATATATATATATAGGTATATATATAGATGTGTGTGTGTGTGTAATATTGTATACAGTACAGAAAATTCTGCCAGTTGAATTAACTCAAACATAATCACTTTATGTTCCTGAAATTTATGATTTTCATTTTGTAAGGGAACTAAACTGATATTTACACTTTTGCCTAATGGAATGACAGTACGTATTATTTGATACGGAAAAATAATAAAACCCAGAAGGACGCATTGAAAGCACTAATTATCTTTTGAGCAAATTTGGCACAGTAAAACATTTTGTTATTGTTATTGACTCCCTTTCGGTTCGTTTCATGTAAGAGACAAAACAATATCAAAACTTTTGAATACAGAAGTTTAAGTTACAGTATCAAGACCGATTTACTTGTTTCGATTTACTAGTTTATCGATTATTTTGGTTTAGTTTATATATTGTTTCGCATCGGAAGATGTGATTTCAAAGCCCCATAATATATGACTATTTGATGTTTGGAAAAAAATTTTAACATTGCTTTTGTGAAATCGGAAATTGGTGATTCCAGTAAGGTTTGTCTAATTTTTAGAACAGCAATAAGGGCATAGTTGGTGAAAAGTTGGGTATGTCGGTGATGTCTAATGATATCTACTCAAAAATGTATATTTCTTACGTGATGATGGCTAGCACACAACGAAATATGTAATTTTAAAAAATATGAATTTGAAAATCATTTTAAATCACCCAACTTCGGAATCTAAATAAATATGTAATTGGATGTTGTGTTATAAAACTTTTTTGAGATAACCTTCGTCGGTTATGAAAATTCGAAAGTGAAAAATTATGATTTGCTCGATTTTTTTAACTGAAGATATCAAGAAAATACATTTGTGGTTAGTTTGATATTTGACATAAAAATAAAAATAATTAAGAGAAAAATGCAACAAATAATCAAAAGTGCAAACACAGATATTTTTCTAGTCCTCCTTTTGCGATTTAACCTACATGTTCTTGGATTCATATATTTCATTCTGGATTGATATACTTAGTTCAGTTGCACAAAATTCGGTCAAACTTAATACACATTAAAAGTTTCGGAATATAGAGTCTAAGAGAGATAATGACTGCCACCACCACTACCACTAATAATTATGTTAGGCGAAACAATATTGTATTTTCGTATTTTATCCAATTTTAGACTGTCCTAGCTGCTTGGCGCACCCTAAAAGTAACCATATTTTTTTCTACTTGCCTTCTTGGGAGGCTTATTTTTGAAACGGGTTTAAAGGTATAGAGTCTAATCAAAAAAAATTCGACAAAGTTTGAAAAATGTATAGTTTAAATCGGTCATTTGTATGGGATGTAATAATCGATAGGGCATGATTACTACGTCGATTTTTGTAGAATTTTGTGGAGTATTATAAAGCAATTCAGTTGACAATTGAACAAATTAAAGTTATTTCCTGCAAATATTGATCACGATTACGTTGTGATTCATTTGAGAAGCCCATTTGGAACCACTTTTTTTAGCGTCCAGTTAAGTGCCATAATTCAACCAGAAATAACCCTTTCGGTAAAAACGGACCTTGTATTTGCGGGAGGCCGTAATCAGCAATAGTTTCAGAAGATTAAAAAAAAGAGAGAGAAAGTACAGGGAGATAAATTGTGTTCAATATCTTTATTGCAAATGCGTACGATGCGTACCTTTAGCTGATGAAGGGTTTAGGGAATAGTAAATAACTAGTTCTCTTTTCTTAATATGGCAAAGAATGATGTTTCCCGAGCTGCTGCAGATTGAGTACTACCTCTCAACTCATTTCTTCACCACAAAGAGACAAGATCATCGGGTGAAAGGTCACTGGTAGAATGCTGAGGTGAAAGCTTTTTTTCTACAGAATTCGCCAGAGGAATTAGAATACTTAAGATATAAAGTTCATTAGTTTATACATTAACAACCCCCCTTCAAGTTTTCGTAAGACTCATTTGCTGACAACTCCTCACTTGCCGCAGTAGCAGAATTTGTGGCTTTAGTTCTACAACATTTATCACAGAGCACGAATTTTGATAATGAAACGCAATAATTTGTGAGTATCGCAGGGACGCTCGCATACATTGTTGCAAGACATCGTGGCAATGCTGAATGAACATGCTCGACTTTGGCAAGGTCAAATACCCTACACTGAACATCCAAACAGCAGTAATATAATCCGTTATAATGACATACTGATATCTGGTCTCTGGATAATGACCTAAATGTTGTTCTTTTTTGCATAATAGAGGAATTTTTCAAATTGCATTAGAAATATGGTATCCAGAGTAATTCGGCCAATCGAAGGTGCCATCGGCACATGGTAGTTATGATTGTATTAGGCAACGAAACATAGAAAATTGTGAACCATTAAGGACTACATCAATTGTAAAGGCTGCATCAGTTTAAGTTTTGATTTATTAATTTCAAGTTTTGATTTATTTGGACCTACGCACACTGGGGCCGATTACCAAATTCGTGGCCAAAAGTCGAAAAACGAAGTTCTTTTAACGGGGATAGAAGGGTTTGGGATTGGTAGAGTAATAGTCCGGGGGTCGAAATTCAAATTCGGGAGAGTATGATCACTTATTCGTGCTGTGGTGTCCCAGTTTAAAAGTGACCGTTGCTCGATCCAGACGCGTCGCGATTCGAGCGTGTTTATAAGTGTTCTGTTGAAAACGAAGCCAAACCTACACAAATTACACCAAAAATAATCTAAAATATGGATTCGAAAGGGAAGAGTGAGTACAATTTTATCATGATGTCCTAAATTTATAATAATTATGTATGTGATATTAACAAAGGAATGATTTGTCTGAAAATAAACTTAAAATTGCAACGGAAAATTGTAAGAACAGGGAGAAAAGTCATATTGCTGCCCGTTGTTCGATGGTCGGGCTTGTTGTAGGTTGTAGATTGATCTGTTGTTTAATGGAAACAAAAAAAAATTGCGATTTCTTGCGCTACCGACATTGGTGCAAGTTTTTGTAACTAAGGTGCATTTTTCTCAATATTAAATATTTTAAACATGTGCAGAAACTTTTGATAATTATTTAAATTAAGCCCGATTATATTTATTTTAAAGTCATTTGACTATTTCTCTTTAAAATTTGTGGTGCGAGAACAAAAACAATTTAATGTCAAATATTCCAGTAGCATTTTTGTTACCAATGCCATAACATGCTCGAATGATGGGAATACCGCTCGACGATTTTTTGAAAACTCTACAACTTCTGATTCAACCACAGGGGTGAATGAAAATCTTATAAAACGTTTTCATGTTTTACTGCAGGCTCTTTCGAGTGGCCACGAAATTAATCTGATTGCATTTCGAGATTATGCCATACAAACAGCTCGCGACTTCGTACACTTGTACCCCTGGTATTATATGCCAAATTCAATGCATAAGATTTTAGTTCATGGCAAGGAAATAATAACTAATTCTCTATTACCAATCGGACGTCTGATGTCTGAAGATGCTCATGGCTTCTATTATCATCTGACCCATATATATCTAGCTTGCTCAAATTACCCTGTACAAAGTTTAA
The DNA here is from genome assembly GCA_019455685.1 of Philornis downsi. NCBI lineage: Eukaryota > Metazoa > Arthropoda > Insecta > Diptera > Muscidae > Philornis > Philornis downsi. The sequence goes on from JAHXMU010000251.1 coordinate 2,005,362, forward strand.
ATCATTACTGTCAGAAGCAGTACAGTTATTAAAAGCGCCAAATATTTCAATAAGTGAGGAAAGCTCAAGCTTTTTTCCAGTTGAATCTACTGACTGTGAATCAAGTGATTCTTCTGACGAAGATTTTTAAAGTTGTACCTAACCAACTAGACTATGTAATGAATACATAATTTCAGAATTTTTTGTTTCGTAATATTTCCTTTTTTCATGTTTGCTCAAAAACTTAATGATAATTTCTAAAGTATCTATCCACCATTATAAATTTAATTTAATTTCTGTTAAAATCTAATTTTAAGCTAATCATTGTCATTGTGTATAAATAAAATGCGTTTTTCAAACAAGTCATCCATATTGGTTCCGCCATTTTGTTTTTTTAAATTTTGACATCAGATTCGTAATCAGCGACCCCAAAAACCCCCAAACACAAACATTTACCTGAACTGAATGCGTTTTTGACTTTTGGCCACAAATTTGGCAATCGGTCCCAGTGTGCTACGGTATCAGCAGCGGCTTGAGAGGTATCTTAAAATAAATTTCAGAAATTTTACAGAATTGTCTTGTAACGAGCGCTTTAGCATTTTCATCGGAAAATATTTATATTAGGATTTTTTTTTCGACATATCACTACAAAACAAAGTAACTGAAAGCACATAAAATCACTTCACATATAAGATTGTAGTCAATAATATTCAGCTTACAACTTATGTTGGCCGAAATGAATATAATACAACATTTATTGTATTATATTTCCATAATAATCAATGCGTTTGTTCTCAATCCAAAATTATAATTTGCAGATAAAAAAAATTAATCTTCTTTCGATCTCTGCAACTTGATATCTAGAGAAGAAGGTCTTGCGTTTTTTTCCTGCAGCAACCACAATGCCAAACAGTACAGTGGAAAAGTAACCACACTCTGTGTATCTTTGACAGAATTCTTTTGTAATTTGTACATAGAGGTAAAGTTGCGGAGACATATTAAATACTCGTATATGATTTTTGTCCGATTTGAGTTATGATAAATGAATCACATTAACGTGCTCAAACCTTGAGTGCGCATGAAAAAATTTTAGATATTATTGTGGGGTGCTGACCTAATTTCAGGCAAACGGAATTTATGAACTCGTAATTAGGGGGGAACATGTGATATCATTCAAATCTGTGATTTTGTCTGAGTGATACCAGAATGGGTATGATTAGCTCACCTAGCTTGAGTCTTTAATTGCAAAGTTTCAACACGGATGTTTCTCAACCTATGATAAAAATAAAGTTTTAAAATTAACGGTTATTTTTATTATGCATATCTATGAGGGAGGAGCTGGTTGATCAACTATCACTAGTTGTTTGTATTAAGTAACAATATCAGTTCCAAATTATGAAAGAAAATTTGATTTTTAAAAATCTGCTTAATCCGGGGGTAATAAGTGAAATATTTTTAAGTAAAAAATTGCAATCTATTGGCAGCGATTATTTAGCCATTGGACATGTCCTGTTTTTGACGATTTTCATCCTTTGGAGCGGGTAAATACTTATTTTATGGTGATTATTTGGCGACATATTTGTTTTTGCATGTTCGATTTAAGCGGAACTTAATTTTTTCATACAGAATGCTGAATCCAGAGAAAATTAAAACAGCGGTTGGGGGCTAATTTGAAACTTGCAATATCAGTGTTTTATATAAAATTTTCCCACATTTTCCAATATTTCACGCGACGAGTTTTATAAACCAATGAGAATCCAAATTAACTATTCTTCCTAACACAAACTCTATTGAATTATAATAAATAACAGTGGGTAGAGGCTTCCGTATTATACGAATTATCTCTAAGATTTGTCCGAAAAGCAATTAATTTACTGGTGTCTTTGTTAGGCTACGTTGAAGTTTCATATAATTAGGGGCTTCACCTTAGTCTGATTGTCTTGTGCCTAGCGACTTTCAACATTAATTTGGATACACCTTTCACTTACATATATTTCTAATCTCAATGGAATGTGAGCAAATATACCTGGCGTGCCTTTTTGCACGTACTTTAATGTTTGTCTGAGATGTGGTTAAAAATGCCGCACTTTCTCCATGTTTATGGAGTGAGGGTCTCATCTTGCTGGGAACGTTCGGTTTTTTTTTCTTTTTTGTGTCTCCTACAATGAAATGTGTTTTTGACACTCTTCAAAATGTTGCGGTAAAAGCACAAATGGAAGGAAATCTCACAGAAAATAAGAGTAATAGTTTTATTTATTTTTTTTTTTTATGACAAACCCACACATTCTATTATTCGAACGCAACTGAATGGAACAGAACAACCTTGTAGATGAAGTGAAAAATTCTCTAATGATTTCTATCCAAAGACCCATAGGGATGGAGGATGAATGGAGCTCTAAACGAGATGAGAAGTAAAATGACAGTTCGTGAAAAGGAGACGAGATGACATTTGCCACAGGGATTTTCAGAGGAATTACCAAACGCATAAAAACGTATCAACAATCTTCCTTCCATACATAACACAAAACGTGAATTCCGAGTTGATGGAGCTCAAGATGCAAATCTAGATCATCATAAAAAGACAACAGTCTATACGGCTCCACAGGGGTGTTGAAATTACCTTTTCGTTTTATTTGTATGTTTAGATTATCTTCCTAAGACACATAAATATGCGTGTACACACACATTTGTGTGCATGTATAAATGTTAGACAAACAGACATCGCGTTTATCTACAAACGAATAGGAATCTGTCTTTGGATGTAATAAACAAACCGTTTGGTAGCGATAAAATTCAATTGTTTTTATGGCCCAAAGAGATGTTCCAATTGTGCACTCGCTCGTGCTCCGACAACCGCGAAATAACAGCAATTGCTTCAGCATAAACTAACCATCTCCTCTGATATTCCATTGCCTTCCTCATGGAGCCAGTGGAAGTGTTGTGGTTGTTGTCTGCACTTAGCATTCAATTGTTTTACTTTGGGAAGTTTTTCAATAATGTAAACTGCATTTTATGAATGCAATTTGGCATAGTCTCTAGTTTCCTTTTACTCTTCTTTGGGGGATAATGATACCCTTGAGCTACTCCACGAACCAACCAACTGCAGATGCACAACGAAACAGACAAACAGGATGGAGCTCGATTCAGAGCTTATGTTCACTAAACACGTTTATAACGTACGCAAGCGTGTTGCTAACAACAATATTACCGTTATAATGAATTTACAACCACTTCCTTATGACACAAAACCACGAACTCAACAAACCATAAACTCCACCAGCCCCTCAGGCACCCTACCATCCAGCAAGTCCATTGCATCGTATGTCTGTGTATTTGGACTAGCAATTACAACAATTTTACTCAGAGGCGCAGCACAACGTTTACGATTGTAGGTTTTACTCAAGACTTTATAAAACATATCAAATATGCGTACTGGAACTTTACATAACACATCACAAAATAAATGTTTCGGAAAAACGCAGTTAAAATTATTTAAAATTTTTAAAACATATTTTCCCTGTTTGGTATCGTGGAACGTATTTCCACATCAACGTCAACTTTATTAATCCAATCAAAGGTACAAAGTTGCTCTATTTATACTAAATTTACTTAGTCTAGAAAATACTACGATATTTCAGAGAGAACATATATTTACATAATGGGTGCAACAAAGACAAACATATTTACAGAATCGTGTTGTTCATCATAGACTTAATTCTAGAATGTTCTTATTTACATAACAAGTGAAAAGGAGATAACAATAGACTATGTAATGAGAGTGAGAGGAAAAAACATAGCTTACTGTCGTATACTTAATTCTACAAAAGTCCCACCCACAGATAAAGAGGGAAATAGATTACATATATCATACTCAGTTATGACCCTTTTAAGCAAGTCCGAATCATCGTTGACGCCATCCAACAATTCTTGAGCGACGCTCATGTGACATTGTTTTCGATCATAATTCAGCAATTTTGGAACGAACTTCGCTGCCACGCGCTTAATATCCAAAATTTCCGAAAAAATTGCATGGCATAAGCCAATCGATATGCCGACATCCTCAGCAACTTCTATAATTGTGATTCGACAATTCTCCATAACATTCTCGACCTTCTGTGAAAAGCTTGTACCACTTGTAAACATTTTTTTTTAACTCAGAGTTCTCCCGCCGTATGCCACTGCCAACATTTCAAGTGTTTTTGAGCACTTAATTAAATTTTTTACACAAAATTTGATCCCAGTTCTTTGGTCTATTTTTTTCGAAAGCAGAAAACCGCCGAACACGCAAAACACTTGTCTTATTTATGCCTCTCACAAACAAACTAAACATGCTATATGGATAAAACCGTCAACATACCTTCGAGACGAGACGATAAAAAAATAATAAGCGAAATTCGAATGTACGTAGCCAGCGAAATGTGAAAATTCGCCTTATTTTTTTAACATACCTCGTACATAAAGATGAGCGATTTAACCCCTGTAATTTGAGAAAATTCAACTTAGTACACACCCCCCTTCCGCCGCAAATGATCCATTTAACCCAAAAATTCTCTGCTTCAAATCACTCATGCAGCAGCATTAAATTCGTTATTTAATAAACTTAGTTCTAAAAATAAAAATGGACTGCAATACCACTCCTATTTGAGTACCTCCCGTACAGATTGTACGATTCAGTGAGTTTAAAGTTTTCCCCTGTAAAAATACGTAGACTACTACAGTAACACAAATTTTTGCAAATAGCGTTTCTTGGTAAGACTCCATACATTTTTGGCCCAATGTAAAAGGATGTTGGGCGAAGGCACATGTAGGTCAGTTCACCTGACTGAAATTTCGGCACTAGTAATTTAATTAATCATATGGTTTCCTCATCGTATAACTATAAATGTGGGATAGGGACATTAAGGGACGATATCATATTGACGTACTCTAGGTATGCAAACCCTACACATATCCGATTAG
>JAHXMU010000251.1:2025299-2036666 GCA_019455685.1 Philornis downsi
TCTGAGAATGAAAATAAACTGCGTGTCATGTCCATTCGAGTACTTCCCAAACAAATTGACAAATTAGGTGAATTTTAATTCTTCCCCTTTAAACTTCAGTTCGCTTACAGTAACTTTAATTTGTTTAAGTATTGGCCTTTTTGTCCACTTCCTTTGTCTTCAATTTTTGAACATGTATATAATGGTTTGATCCTGCCATGCTAAAGTGTTCAAGGACGGAACTGAATTTTTAACTGTCCTGTTTAATATATAGATGGCTGTATGTACTAATTCTGCCCATAATACGTCTGGGAATTTAGGATCTTGATTGTCCTTGCAATTTCAGTTTTTACTCTATGTGTTACTCTTTGCTGGGGTATATAGCTTGGTTAATCTCTGAATAATAACATGTGATTTTGGTATTGATTTCATACGTTGTTACCGCTGAACAGCTCCTTGATCTCATGGCCGTTTGTCTTTGCATGAGTCATTTTCTTATGAGTATTCTTAAATTCCGGTATTTGCGAAATTAAATAATCATATCGAAATTTGGTAAACAGATCTTTAAATATAGCCAGGTACTTTCTTGCTTGGAAAGATACTTGGTAAGTTCCATAAATTTCTGCTGAATTTAATTCTTCTGATATTGTTAGAGTTTTCCGATTCCCTAATGGCAATCTGTGGAATTTTCCAAAGATGGGAGCTTCACATATGCCTTTGTCGTCACTTATTTTAATTCTCAGCTACTTCTAAGGTATGTCTTTTGAATTCGCGAGCCAGTCTTTCATAATAAAGTTGAAGTAAGAGAATTATTTTCCTGATAAGTAGTCCGTTTTGTTCTTTATTGATTTGTATGGGAACTTTTTGCATGGGTTTTGCATGTCTGTCTGTTTCCTAGTTGGGTGTTTGATGGATATGATAACTCGAGTAAACTTATACCGTTCTTGACAAAAATCGGCATACATATTCTGTTTCGTTCCGTAAAAGATGACGGATTTAAAAAATAACTTTATGATTAACTAAAAAGGGTATACTGGATTTAAGTGTATGGCAAGGCATAATATCTACGAAAACCATTTTACGGTTTTTGTCACCTGCCATATAAAATTCGAAATTGCCAATGTTCACTTTTTCGCTTGTAATTCAAATTTGGTAAGACCGATTCAACAGAAATATTTTATGTTCATATAATATGTTAATATAATAATATTTTATGTCTCCTAGCTCAATTTAGGACTGAGGTACATATAACTCCGCCACGTCAGGTACTATAAAATAGTTTTCTTATCATCACTCTATTTTAGGACTGCAACTGGGAAGAATCCGTTCTGGCACATAGCTATTGAATTTGAAGTAATTTTACTCACTTCTTATTATAAACCTACTTCTGATTGAACAAGTTATTAAGTTGTCTTACATTGAATCGAAAAACGATCATCTTTACTCTTCGTTGCATGAGTAACATTAAATTTAAATTTCGATGCATAGAAATCGGGGTATTTAAAGGCGGCTCCGGAAACATAACTAGCATAAATGTGATTTCCAATGGCCTTTTGAATCTTTCCCTTACTCAAACTCTGAAAATTCAAAACGAGCTTTGTGGTTCCCATCATCTGCATATTTGGCATCAGGAATCACGCATAGGTTCTGTACTTGGAATTCAATTTTTGTCTTCCGCATCTACCTATCTGTAGTTAGACTGCCTTTTTGTTTATTATCCACGAGATTCAGTTTACAACGTAAAGGTGGCAACAGTGTACTCACATAAACCTTCTTAACCAGATATTCACATGTGATTGTTTTCGAAAATTCACAACATGTATATATGTAGAATATACAAGGTTACCCATTTAGTGATTTGAAAACCGCCGGTTTGGGCTGTCAGCAGTTAAAAAACTGTCATCTAGAGTGTTATTTATTTGGTGAAACGTTTTCCAATATGAATCATTTAACAAGCGAAGAATGAGTAAAAATAGTTAATGCTTACTGCAAAAGTGAAAAGATTTTGGTTTTATTGCATGAGAAGCTTTCTGAAAGCGTATTTTCAAGTTTAGGCGACGTTAATTGGCCACCAAAGTCATGCGATTTGTCCGTGTTTATGCTGATAATCCCCAAACGATGGATCATTTAAAAACCAACATTCATCAAGTTGTTGCCGAGATACGGCCCGAAATGTGTGAAAAAGTGGGCGAAAACTACCCCAAAAGAATCCAATCCAGAGACGGTCATTTAAATGATATTGTATTTCGCACATAATGACAAGGTCCAAGTATTATATTGAAATAAAAAATTAATCGAAATCATAGCTTTATGTGTGTTCTGTTTGACTTTACTTTCGAATCCGAAAATTGGATAACCCTGTAAAAAGGAGTATCACTGATTCCACTGGCTTTGTTATTGGAATTCTGTATACCATTTACGTTTTTATTTAAATAACACACCAAACTCTTGTCAGGACTATGTTCCAAATTTATTTCCAAATCTTATTCAGACCTGCAAGATTTTACTTACTCTGTAATAATGCGAAATAAATTATTAGAATATTTACAGTTTCAAGTACTATTTCGTTAATCCTTACTATTAGACCATAGGCGGATTTCATGCTCTTCAGTCATTAAGTTTCACGTAAATCGATTATGCATATCAGACAGCGAGGCCCACCTACGTCGAACATCACGTGTTGGCTTCAACTCTTTATTTTCCTACTCTATTACATAGCTTTGCAGTTTTTGCTGCCTTTCGCTATATTTAAATAAGAAGCTGGCATATTTTCTCAGATTTTCAAATTATTTGATGAATACTTCTTCGTCATTGCAGCTTCATCATAAATTAAAGCTACAATTTGATTCTCAAAACAATTTATTATTAATCAAGTCCTGGATTTTAGTTGCCGTCCATTCATTTGTATATCTATAATTCAGTGGATGAAGGTATATATCGTTTGATACAATCAAAAATGCCACACCCAGAAGAAAGCGTCTAAAGTACTAAGATTGTAGCCGGGTGTGGTAAATACAAATTGACAGAATTTCGGCAATTCAATTTTACTCCTGTAACTCCACACTGATAGACTGAAATAATTTAAATTTTTTCCCATCTCTTTCGTCTTGGCAGAATTTACCATAGATGTATTCTTAGATTCATAACATTCATATATAAATTTGGTCAAGTTTGGTACAGGTTGAGTGTTTGCCAAAGCAAAGTCTCATAATGAAAATGGGGAGCATTGCCGCACCTTTTCCGGTACCTCCTATACAAATTGCCGATTTAACTCAAATACTCGCATTCAAAGCTTCATATCTTTCTAGTGGCTATACTGAATACAGTCTTTGATGAGGTAAATTTTGGAAATAAAATCGGTGGGAATAAGCATGCCCCTTCAGGTACCTCCCGTACAAATTTTCTAGCACATTTCGGCTCTAGGAGTTCTAACTCTAGAACGGTTAACTCTAACCTAATGAAGATAAGTTGCCAAAGAATCTAACTGTGACGTTTTTAAAAATTTAAAAATTTTAGCATATACTGGCGATCAACAGTATATACAATTTGATTTTAAACTTAGTTATATTTGAAAAAATCTGTAGATGATTTACTATTTTACTGTGAATAATATAACACAATAATAATACAAATAATAATAACAATAATTTCAATTTTACTTTAATCCACAAATCATGGTATGGGACTGGACAAAAATATTATGGTTTTGCTTGGGGTGTTGATTTGTTATTAAAGCTTGTATTTGAATAGCAAAATTGGGGAAAGATATGCTTATATACAGGGTGTCCGTCGGGAAGGTATACTACTTTGTTTTGCCGCCATTTTGGTAAGCATTAGACTTGACAGTTCATATTTGGCAGTCGTGAGGTAGAGACGCGGCAAATTTATTATGGAAAAATATTCCATAAAACAACGTGTTTTAATCGTTAAAACATTTTATCAAAATCAATCATCGATTACTGTGACGATGAGAAAGTTACGTGAAATTTTTGGGAGAAACAACGTGCCAACAAGACGCACTATTTATCGTGTAGTGAATGATTTCGAAGAAAGAGGGTCTGTAGCTGATATAACCAAGCATGGACCACAACGTACTGCAAGATCGGCTGAAAACATTACTGCTGTTCAAGAAAGTGTTCAAAACAATTCATCAATCTCAATTTGATGCCGTGCTCAGGAACTTGGTATTCAAAGAATAACTTTGGCCACAATTTTGCACAATGATTTGCATTTGTTTCCATTTAAGATTCACTTGACACAAGAGCTTCTTCCATTTACGCCGCGTAAATATGCCAATAGGATGTTACAGCTCGCCCATGACAACCCCGATTTTCATGAAAAAATCAAAAATAGTGACGAGCACATTTTCATTTTAATGGATATGTGAATAAACAGAATAGTCGGTTCTGAGTAATGAAAAACCCTCAAATTATTCATCAGTCACTTTTGCATTCATTAAAAGTGACAGTCTGGTGTGCAATTTGGTCAGGAGGAATCATTGAGTTTTACTTCTTTGAAACTGAAAACGGTGTAACGGTAACTGTCAATGGGGAGCGATATCGTGATATCAATAAAAACCTTTCAACGCCACAACTGCATGCTTTGGGCTTGATTAACATGTGGTATCAACAAGACGGTGCCACATCGCATACAACCAGGATTACAATGGAATTACTACGACATCTCTTTCCACAACAAGTTATTTCTAGAAATTGTGATGTTGATTGGCCTCCATGGTCGCCTGATTTGACTGCTCCGGACTTCTTTTTGTGGGGATATCTGGAAAGCGAGGGTTATGCAAAAAAACCAGAAACGCTTGAGCATTTCAAACAAAACATTCGTGATGGAATAAATGAAATACAGCGTGAAATGTGTGAAAATGTAATGAAAAATGTGCTCTAAAGGGCTCGCATTTGTGAGGCTAACAGAGGCGGACATTTTTCTGATATTGTATTCCATACATAATTGCCGACATTAAATAAAACATTTATCAATACAAGATCCATTCTGTTTAATTTAATCAAAAATTATAAATAAACAAAGTAGTGTACCTTCCCGATGGACACCCTGTATATGAACATTTTGAAAAAACAGCTATCCGACAAGAAATGCAACTCCATTTTTACTGTCCACATTTTTTATTGTAATTTCTTTAAATTGTGTGTACATTTTATTGGAAGAATTGACATAAATGTGGACATTTATGTAATATAACTTAATAAAGTACTTGTTAATTTTGGATTTTTAAAAGAGAAGACTATGTCTTCTATGTCTTTATTTAATTAACTTTATTTTTATTATTTATAAAAACAGAAGATTATGTCTTCTTGTTCGGACTGTTAATTAATAATTATTTTATAATATTGCCGGAAGACTATGTCTTCTTATTCGGACTGTTACTTTTTTATTGTTGTTTTCTTACTAGCTACTTAATATTATAGCTATCGAACGGCACTTTAAGTAAATATTGTGAAAAAGGTAAATAATTAAATTTGGAACAAACGGAAATGTGTCAGCAATTGAATTGCGATGGGGGGATTGAACTTTATTATAAAGTAAATATGTTAATTATTAACTCCTACCTTCTTAAATTGTGAGGCTTGTTATTAGTGTGGGGAATTTGGGATGCCCAAATAATTATTTTTTTGTATTTTTAAAGAAAAATGTTAAGCATTCCATGGAAATGATAATTAGACTAAGGATAACAGAGATTGACCATCCTCCAATTTTCAATAATAATACATCTTTTCTTATTACATTAGAAATTTTATTTACTATATCTGTTAGATATTTTTAATCTTTTATTAAAAATTTCGTTTACGTACACTTGTTTATTATTATTTTTATTTAGATCATTTATATTACTTGCTATTATTTCGAAATCGTCGTGATCTGGAGATACTACGACATATTTCCAAACAGTACCTATGGCATTTATTGCTCTTTTATTTTTTATAGTGGGTGTTATATTTTCTAAAATATTTTCGGTAAGGCTTAATTCGTGCATAAGGATGGATACAGGTTATGGTGATTTGGGATGTTTTGTTGGATAAATGTATGGGAATTGGATATGGATATTGCGTACTGTGCCAGATCTATTGAATGCAAAATAGTAAACGTTCCTTTCTGAATTTTCGCTGTACCTCTATTAATTGTCACGACATACGAAGAAGTGTAATCCATAATTTGGACTTCAGTTTTAACGAAGGTTAAATACAATCTGTAAAGGTAATTTATTTTCTTTTAATATTATTTTTATAGACAATTCTGCCTGTCATTGTTAAAATAGTGGAGATTCTATCTTCTTTGATTATTTCCTTTTTATACCTTGACGAAAATCCCTTCTCCTGGTGAATAAATTTTTATTTATAATTTTTTAATTTTTTTTATAATTTTTCGTGCCTATTTTGATTATGATAGTTTAAGTCCTGTTTCTGTTTTTTAATTAAACGATTGATGATATCCTGTTTGTCCAAAATTGCTTATTTTGAATCATTACTTGAATTTCTGTTAAAAAATATATCTATCGGTTTCCTGCCGGTGGTGGAGTAAATCGACCCGTTATAAAGTAGTGTGAAGTTTGTCTGGTTATAAGCATATCATAATCTCTGAACGGGTAGAGTGAAATCTTTCTATTTGACCACTGACAGAACTACAGTAGGGTGGTGTAGTGTAGGTTTCGATACCAAATTGATCTTTAAGAAGAAAATTTATTGATACGGAATTTAGGGATTTTGCATTGCCTACGGCTATGGACTTAGGAATACCAAAAGCTGAAACTATTTCTTTTAATGGTTCTTTAATATATTCTATTGCCCTAGACTTTAGAATTTTTACTAAAGCGTATTTTGAGAATTTGTCTATTGCTGTTAGTACAAGATTTCCTTCGGTGGAGTAAATATCAATATGGACGATTTATCCCGGATTTTGGGGAATTGGTTTGGGTTGGAATTGTGGTTTATTAGGACGACGATCGTATTTTTGTTCTCTGCAAACTTGACAATTTTTAACAATTCTATTGGGTTTTTCGTCATTTATGGGAAATGGATTTTTTTATCTGCTCTCTATTTTCCTTAGCGTTTCTGTGGGCTCTTCTTTGATTAAGACCTCTTCTGGTTCTACATCGTAAATTATTTCTTTGACCTGTGACTGTGTGAATCTTATTTTGTAATTTATGAAATATTCGGAATAAAATTCTTGAATTATTCCCATGATTGGTTCAGTAGTAAGTAGTCCATTAATTACGCTAAGATTAAGATATTTTTTTAGAATCGACATTAATATATTTCTGGTATAATACGGGTTTTTTTATTATATGCCTGTGATAAGTAGGAAAGGGAATTTCAAATTTGTAGTTCTCATGGTTGTCTATTAAAATACGAATTTGGTTTTTGAAGACGTTTATAGAACATTCCGCTGCCGGTATTTTACTGTCTGATGAACTTTCGTCGCTATGTTGGGTCGCTGTCATTGAGTTTATCTGTGGTGGCCTAGATATTGCATCTGCTACCACTTTTGTTTTACCGGGTTGATATCTGAGTTCATAATCGTAGTCGGAAGCATCTATTCTTCTAAGATGGCTTTCCATTTCTTCATTTTGCTATTAGTATTTTTACTACTAAAAGCATATGTTAAAGGTTGGTGGTCTGTGAATATGATACCTTTCGGGATTCGTACAGATAATTTCTCAATGAATTTAATGACCAAATTATAGTCAACATTTCCTTTTCGTTTGTGGCATAATTTTCTTAGGTTTTACTCAGTGTTCGGAAAAGGAAGGTTATGGGTTTTTTGTTTTCCGATAAGACTGCACCGATTGCGTAGTCGGAAGCATCTGTCGTTAACTCAAGACATTTTTCGAAGTCAGGATGAGAGAGAACTATATCACTAGAGACTAACGAGTTTTTTAATTTTTGAAATGCATCCAGAGCATTCTGGTCTGAAGATATTTTTGTATTATTGGAGGCATTTTTTTTTTAATGCGTCCTTCCTCCCCTCTTAAAACGTTTCGCGTAATCTTGGATGAAACGCCTATAATAACCTGACATGCCTAGAAAACTTCTTAAATCTTTTGGAGTTTTTGGGGATTGTGGTTGGGCTATTGCTTATACTTTTTATATGTTAGCTTTTATTATTTCAGTTCCTTCAATAAATCTTAGAAATTCAGTTTCTGTTTTTAAAAATTCACACTTGCCGAGCTGTATTTTGAAGTTTGCGGATTCTTATGTTTCAAATATTTTGTATAGATTTTCAAAGTGTTATTTTTCGGTTTTGGAAAATATAATTATAATAAATATATAAATGTAATATGCTATGTAAACATAGCATATTTTACCTACATGATCCCTTAAAACATCATCCAAAGTACGTTGGAAAATTGATGGCGAGTTTTTTAATCCGAATGGAAGTTGGACAAATTCAAATTTTCCGTTATTGACTGAGAATGCGGTTTTTTCTATATCGCATTCTCTTAAAGGAATTTGGTGGAAACAACTTTTAAGGTCTACCACTGAAAAGTAACAATTTTTCCCTAAATTTGCGAGAACTTCATTTATTTCTATCGGCTACAGTGATCGCGTTCAGCTTTCTGTAGTCGATGACCATTCTGATTTTTTTTTCGTCGGATGCGTCCATTTTTTGTCGGGACAATCCAGACGGGTGCATTGCAAGGTGACCTAGAAGGCCTGATTATACCATCGCTTAGAAGTTCATTTATTTTTTTTTGGACTTCGTTTTTAAGTGCCATGGGAAAAGGATATGATTTGCAATATATCGGTGAGTCGGATGTGCTTCGAATCTCTCCTGTGATTCGAGAAGTAAATGTAAGTTTTTATTAGGGTCTTTGAATAAGTTGGGGATAATTTCTTCTAATTGAGATTTTTGAACCTCGTCCATATGACCAGTTCTAAATTCCATTTTGTTTACGGATTGGGAAATTTGTTGGTAAATTTTAATTTTGATTTTGCGATTTATTAACATGTACTTTCCCTTAATATAAATTATAGCATTTAATTCTTGTAAGCTGTCATGGCCCAAAACACCATGAAATGATTTTACAGAGGGTAAAATATAAAATTTATTAGGATGATCGGGTAAGTTTAACAGATTCTCGAATGTATGATGTGTGATTTTAATATCGCCAGAAACTGAGTTGGTAAAAAAAGTGTTTTTGTTTTGTTTAGGATTGTTAACGAGAGATGATTTGATATAACTTTTATTAGACCCTGTGTCTATTAAATTTTTTAGGATTTGACCATTCTTCGCCTTACACTCGAAATATGGGAGCGAAGAATACGTTAATCTAAAAAATGAATGTCAGCCAGATCTTGGGTAGGAACTCCATATTGTTGATCCTGTTGGTCTGAGGATTCAACGTATTTTTCGATATCTTCATTTTGCAGTTGCTGGTAACAGTTGTCTTCGTAATTTTCGGGTTGAAATTCTTCAAATTCTATTATATTGTTAAAATTTTGCTGTTTAGTTTGTAAGTGAAAATTTCGTTGTTATTTAAATGGTGGTGGAACGTGATTCATTGATGCAGGTCTTTTGCCTTGAAGTTGCGTCATTTGACGGGGTCTGTTTTGGTAGTTAATATTTTTTGTTTGTACCAACTGATCAATCTCCATACGTTCGGATCATTGGGGTTTGGGTTCTGTTTGTCTTGGCGGTTGAAGCTGGTTCTGTGGGATATTTTTTATACCAGGTTGCTCGGGCGCCACTTAATAAAATACTTGTTAATTTTGTTTTTTTTTTAAGAGAAGACTATGTCTTCTATATCTTTATTTAATTAACTTTCTTTTTATTATTTATTAAAAGAGAAGACTATGTCTTCTATGTTTTTTATTTTGAATTATAATATTGCCGGAAGACTATGTCTTCTTATTCGGGCTGTTACTTTTTTATTGTTGTTTTCTTACCAGCTACTTAATATTATCACTATCGAACAGCAATCATTCAATGCAGACATGTCGTCAGCACTTTAAGTAAATAATGTGAAAAAAGTAAAAAAATTTGAAAATTGAAAAAAAAAATTTAAATTTGAAACAAACGGAAATGTGTCAGCAATTGAATTGCGACAGGGGGATTGAACTTTATTAAAATAAATATGTTAAATTGCGACAGGGGGAATTGAACTTCATTAAAATAAATACGTTAATTATTAACTTATAAACATATATAGATAAGTTTTTTCCAATTTTTACATTTTCATCAGAAAATCATGCTAGGATGGGTGAATTCGTAAAAAACATTGTTTTTTGCCGATGAGACGCCTGCCCTCCAACTAAAAAACCATATCAATGTCAATCAAAAGTGCATCGATGATGTGCATTTAGAATTATTGCCAGAAGGTTAGACGGCAAATAACAAATATTTGAGAGAGCAAATTCTTCGAAAAAGCAGCATTTGTGGAAAGAAAACTTATAGCTCTTGCACCACGTAAACGCACTATCTTACGGGGGCTACCATTGTCAACGAATTTCTGGCTAAAAACTCAACAATAGATATTCCATTCCTGAACTATTCCAGAAAATGCGTTTAAGGAACTTTTTGTGGATTATTCGACCATTATTTGTCGTCGTTACACTAAATTTGAATGAATAATAGATATTTTGTATTTAAATTACCAATTCCCAATATTTTTTGACAGAGCGTAAAAGGGTATACCCATTCGTTTTAAGCTTTTTTTGTGTAATAGGAAAGCTCCTGACATACTGAATTCGAATATTAGTCCAGGGTTGTACTTGTCCAAATTTATTCATGTTGACTTATTTATCAAAAATATTTGCTTTAATATGTTATATTATATTTTTCGGAAACATTTTAAAGAATCAAACATCTTTGGATAAAACATTTTCTCCACTCCATTCGGGCGGATTGTTTAATTCTGGGAAACCACCTTCTCTCACTATTGAGCAGTTCACGCATAAACAAAATGTGAATTCATTCCAATATACCTCGAAATTTTTCTCTAGGTGAATCTTTCAAAATATATTGGGAGAAGCAAAAATATATTATTTCTTGGAATGAACCTTATTTAACTGGGAAACCCCATTCGAAATGTAGTTCGAATGTTCCAAAAACACAATATTATATGCAAATTGTTTTCCTCTCTTAACGGTAAAATCTAAATTTAAAAATCTATAAACTAAATAGTCTATATAGCGCCTATGGTTATATCCTTCGGCAACACAATTGCACTTGAAGGCAGTTACAATACTGACCGTTCGGAATCGAAACAACTGTCCTATATGATGGTTCTTGTGGCACATAGTTCACCTTAAAATAAACTATTGTTTAGATTCTATTATGTATATATTTCCTACCAATAAAAACAACAAAAACCCAATATATGTGCAATTCCCTCGCGTAATCAACAACCAAAATAAA
>JAHXMU010000251.1:2036676-2068197 GCA_019455685.1 Philornis downsi
TCAGTGAATACACTTTTCTATACGAACAGTGTCGGTGAAGACACTTTTCTATACGAACAGTGTCGGTGAAGACACTTTTCTATACGAACAGTGTCGGTAAAGACACTTTTTTATACGAACAGTGTCAGTGAGGACACTTTTCTGTACGAACAGTGTCGGTGAAGACACTTTTCTGTACGAACAGTGTCAGCGAAGACACTTTTCTGTACGAACAGTGTTAGTGAAAACACCTTTCTGTAGAAACAGTGTCGGTGAAGGCACTTTTCTATACGAACAGTGTCGGTGAAGACACTTTTCTATACGAACGGTGTCGGTGAAGACACTTTTCTATACGAATGGCGTCGGCCAAGACACTCTTCTATATGAATAATATCCGTAAAGAAACTTTTTGTAAAGGCACTTCTGTACGGTAATTATCGATTCATGTAATTCAGTAGAGGTGTTTATCTATACGAAAGGAAGCTTGGTGACCGAAGGAGCTTGGAATTTCGCATAATAAAAGAATCAAAATTATAACTTACTATAACTAACAGCCTTTCGTCTATAAATTGATTTTTACCGAATCGGTTAATTCGTATGTGAGATCAGTTGTCAAATTTTGTTGCCTTTAGCGCAATTAAATGGTGGCAGAGTAGTAATAGCAATAAAAGACTGAATTCCGCATCAACCAAGTTCACCGATTTCATCGTCAGTTTTGAAAAATATATCAATATCCGTTGGGATAAATGGACGGCCCATTAGATTTACTTCTGCCTACAACTAAAAGTGTTCTTCACACTTTACCGAAGACGTAAATAAAATCACCAGATCGACCAACGAATTCTTTACTTTCGGCGATTTTAACGCTCACCACACCAGCTGGAACTGTCATAAAAGTAATTCATCTGGCACCTGCCTATACAATCATCAGATCCAAAATCAATATTATGTATTTGCTCCAGACAATTTCACCCGTTTTGGAAAGCGCATGACTTCCATCCAACCTTCTGTAGTGAATATTCTTCTGACCAATTCCGATTTGAATATATCTCCAATAGAAACACATTCCGGCATTTTGGGCTCTGATCACGTTCCCATTTCCTGCGAAATATATGACTTTGTAATTGAAAATATTTACATGGTTCCTTCTTACAAATCTACAAACTGGAGTCTTATACGGACCTGGGTTGACGAAAGGCTAAGAAGCCTCCAATCTGAAATAATATCGGAACAAAACGTCGAAGAAGCACTAGGAAATATTATAAGTATTTTGCAAGAGGCACATCGTCTTATTCCAGTTCTTAAGAGACAAACCTGGCAGAGAAGACTTTCAGATTTGACTTTGTACTTAATTGGCCAAAGAAACAGATACTTCCGAAAGTTACGACAATGTTATCCTTCCCACAGACAATTTTTAACAAGTGTTGTTAAACAATTAAACCGATTCGTTGATTTTTATGTTTCGTTGGATATCAATCTTAACTGGAACAACTTTCTTGGAAAACTCCGTCCTGGCAGCAAAAACTTTTGGAAGGTGTCAAAAGCTATAACAAGAAAAAAATCAGCTGTTTCTGTATTGACGATCGACAGTTTTCGAGAATTCACACAGCATCACTCCGACTACACAGCACGTAGTCGATCAAATAGGTGATATGCTTACTACGGTTGAAGAAGTAAGATATTATGCAAAAACTATGAAAACAAACAAGTCACCAGGCAAAGACGGTGTCAAACCGATGTTGGTAAACAGATGACAAACGTATTTTTTAATTGTCTCACAACTATTTTTAACTGGTGTTTAGGCAATAATTATTTTCCTAAAATTTTTAAGGATGCAAAAGTCATTCCAGTTTTGAAACCAGGGAAAGATGGAAAAATACCTACGAGCTATCGACCTATAAGTATGCTGGGTGTATTAGATAAATTATTTGAAAAGGTGATATTATGTGGAATATTAAACTTTGCGCAAGAAAATAATGTTATAAATAAAGAACAATTTGGCTTCAGACAAGGCCATTCGACGGTCCATCAAATAAAAACAGTCGTAAATATGATTGAAAGTAATAAAAACCTTAGAAAAAGCACGGGAGTAATAATGCTAGATATTGAGAAAGCTTTCGACTCCATTTGGCACGACGGTATAATATTCAAATTAAATAAATTTAAATTTCCAATCAGCTTATAAAAAATTATTAGAAGTTTCTTGAAAGATAGATATTTTTCGGTACAAGTTGGTAATGAATCTTCAACGTCACGAAATATCCCAGCTGGAGTCCCTCAAGGATCTGTCATATCTCCTATTCTATATTTCATTTATATATCCGATTTTAATATAATATCAAACCAATCCGTTGCTTTTTATGCTGATGAATCAGCTATCATTAGCAGTGGAAAAGTTTCTAATGCAATTATCAAAAGAATGAAAAAAGCGTTATTAATAGCTCAAAAATATTCTGATGTTTGGAAAATAAAAGTAAACCAATACAAAACTCAAGCGATTATATTCCTTTGAATAAATCGCCTAAAGGTATACATAGTGAAATTCTTTCAATACAGGAATCAGACTTAAAAATTCAAAATTCTGTAAAGTAACCTCGGAGTTATATTGGACAAAAAGCTGAATTTTAAAGAACATATTTGGAACGCAAATGATAAAGCACTAAAATGTGGAAGAGCATTATATCTTCTATCTATCTATCTACATAAATAAAAATCAAATGCCGTTCGTTGGTAAGGACATCAGTTGAGAACGGCTGGACCGAATTGAATATTTTTTTTTAATGTTTGTCGTAGTCCAACTTAGGTTTTTATGGAAAGAAAAATTTACCACGCCCACTTTTCGCCTACTTTTTTCGATTTATCTAAAATTGTAAAACGGCTACACCGATTTGGCTAATTCTTTTTTTAAATGTTTGTGGTAAATCTTTCCAGTGCTGCTACAAATATGGGTGGGATTGGACAAAGGGGCGTGGTACCTCCCATACAAACAAAAAATTAAAAATCAATTATTTCTGCTCCTGCTTACGGTATTTGAACAAAATTTGGTGCGTGGGTTTGGGTTGTACATATCTTAAGTGCTGCTGCAAATATGGGCGGGATTGGACAATGGGGAGTGGTACCTCCTATACAAACCACAAATTAAAAAGCAATTATTTCTGCTCCTGCTAATGAAACATTCCAATAAAAATAAAATTTGAAGGCAAAGCAACGTTTGCCGGGTCGGCTAGTCCATTATTAAATGAAAAATCGTTATTAAATGTTCAATATAACATGCTCATTTACAAAATGTGTATACGTCCGATAATGACGTATGGGTGTCAGATTTGGTTTCTGAAAAGTACTAAAACCAATCGTAGGAAGCTACAAATAATACAAAACAAGAACCTAAAAATAATTCGTAATTTACCTAGAAGATACCCTATATACCTATATATGGTACATAATCATTGCAAAATCGAATATCTTGATACCACTTTCCATAGTCTAACTCATAGCTTCGAAGATAAATGTAGATCTTCAATACATGAGTCAATAAGGAATTTGTACAATTAGCCTCATTCATTAGCTTCGCATCGAAGCTAATAGAATAGGCTGATTTAAAGTTTCTTTTCATTTTAGAAGGTTTTTCTCTATCATTTTACCTCAATCTTTAAAATAATTTATATGTTTTTATGTCGAAATATTAGTTTTAACTGTAATACTTAATATAAAAACTCAAACATTGTAAATATTTATTATATTTTAAATTTTGTAACAATGATAGAAATTTAAAAAAATATTGGTTGATTTATATATTGGCTCAAAAAATCTTAAGGTCATAAAATGTTTTAAACATACCACTGATTTCGTTATATAATCTGGGACAACTTTTAAATTCTTGTTTTCTTTTTTTTGCGCATTTGTTTAGATTTAGAAAATACAGTTGATATAAGTGTTTAGATAAATCTTTTCTCCCATACTTCTAGTAAATCTAAGAAAATTCTGAGAACATGGAATTTGTCAATTGAATGAGAATGGTATCATACAGCTGCCATTTGAACTGCAGATATTGAGAACAATTGAATCTATTTGTTGGCGTTATTATTTGAATAATTGGTATTTCTAAAAAAATACAGCTAATTATTATAATAATGGCTAAATTATGCAAATACCAACAAGAAGGGAATGATCCAAATAAAGGAAACTAAAGAGTCTTATGTATCAGAATAACAAAACTTGCTTACGGGGGTTTCATATGTACCCGGTAGTAAGGATATAAGACAGTAAAATCATAAGTACTGAACTGTGTTAGCCACTTCACAAGAGTTCAAGCGTACATCTCACGAAGTATTTCACTACTTGAGTGCTGGAAAACTCTCACGTCAGTTGATGGTACCATTCTTTCACTTGGATGATGTTTTGGATTTTTATTTACCGAAAGAGAAGGTTTGTGAGTTGTCGGCGTAACATTTTTCCAGCTCACTTGTAATTTCAGGAAGTTTTTCGTACCTTCAACTATTTTCATATTCGGAATCAGGAATGATGATAGAAGTCGGCATATTTATAACATCAGTTGTAAAAATATATTTTCAACACAGTGAGCTCTCAACATATTTTGCGTTTTTTGGCTTTCTAATACAAATCTCTCAGAATTAACAGTTAAAATATTTAAATTATAAAAAATATCTAAAAATATTACAAATAATTTGGAAATTTGGAAATCGTTGTACCTAATAAATATGTACGTTGATGACATATACATATGTTCTATATAAATGTTAATTTCAATAAAAAAGATCATTTGATTTGCCTGAAATTTAGCCATCAGAATCAAAGTTGTACTGAATTTTGTTTCTGTTTCATACATCAAAAACAACGAAATTACATGAAACTAAATGTTCATTTACAGTTCTATAATCAAAATACCTATTTCATTATATTTTGAAAAAGAAACCGAATTAATGTAGGTTTCTTAATTCATTTCGGGTAAGAAACGAATCGATCTATGAGGTGAATTGTTGCTCCGAATAAGAATAAAAAATAAATTTCAATTATACTTTAAATAAATTTACAACATCAAACCATTTTTTTATTTCAAATTTGGTGCATACGTTTGCTATTTCCAATAAATGTTTTTGAAGGAAAATGATCTTATTCCGATCTTAAAACACGAGTTGGCTATTGACTTTGACATGACGGTTGCAATGTATAAGCTGGTCATTTTCGAGTCAACAAATATCGATGATTGCATGCTGCAGGTACTGATTCATCAATAATTTGCTTTTGTCTCTTCCCCATTGTCTGAAGATTCCACATGCTTAAACTCCAGAAATGTGTACCCCTCAATGACAATATCGTTGATTTGTTCGAACATTTCTCCACCATTCCTTGTCCTCACAACATGTTACTGTTTACATGTTCAGTAATTCCTTTAAGCTTAGTAATTCCATCACGTGTAAGAATGAAGTTATGTAGGGTGATTATTTAGGATTTAAGTTTTTACGTTGGCAGCACTGGTTGTTAATGGCGTCCAAACGTCAACTGTCAAAGTGAAAAGTATACAGTATATTCTGGCATTTCATCATGGAATGACGAATAACCTACCACGACGTCTAATTTTTGGTGAATGGGCCTTACAAAAGCTCAATGAAAATCTGTTGTTTTACCGAAAAATTGTGTTCAGCGATGAGGCTCATTTCTTGCTGAATGGATGCGTATACAAGCAATACTATCGCATCTGAAGTGACGAACAGGCACATACCGTACTTGAATTACCGATGCATCCCGAAAAAACGACAGTCTGGTGGGCTTTATGGGCTGGTGGCATTATCGGTCCATTTTTATTCAAAGACGACCGTGGAAGAAACGTTACCGTCAACGGCGAACGACATCGAGCCATGATACGTGATTTGTTTTGTCCCAATTGGCTGAGTTGAACTTGGTTGACATGTGGTTTCATCAGGACGGGAGGAGGGATGAATTTGGTGAGCAGCTTATCTCTCGATTTGGCCCTGTGAGTTGGACACCAAGATCTTGTGATTTAACGCCTCTTGATTATTTCTTGACGTGCAATATGATATATGATATGGCTATGTCACGTCGTTAGTCTATGTGGACAAGCCGAACACTATTAAAACCTTACAGGAAAAAGTGACGAAAAGTTGGACCTTCCGAATGGACATTTTGAGACGGAGCCGCGGACAACATTTACATGAAATTATCTTTAAAAATTAAATGGCAAAGACCAATTTATCGATTCTAATAAAAAATTTTAATATATGATGCAAACATTAATGTTTTATTCGATTAAAAAAAAACTACGATTAAAAAATCACCTTTTTTTGATACGACAACCAGTACAGAAATTTTAATCGGGGGATCTTGCTGACTTACATACCCCTTCACCCAACGTCTTTTTGTATTGCTGCAAAAAATACTCTGAATTAAAGATGAAAACAAAAGGCAATTTTTATTTTTTTAAGGTCCCATTGGTAAATCAGCCAATTTGCACATGCAGTACAAATAGGAAAGGACGTGACAGTGTAATTTATATTCATTCGCAGTGCTAAATACCTGATTCGGGCTCATGAAATGAATGAACGATAAGAATCTATAAACATATGAGTTAAATTAGGTAATTTTTATGGATGGTGCTATAGAGGGCGTGGTTATTTCCTGGACTCTTTTCACATTTTACCCAACATTATGATGCAATATAATTGACAAATATTTAAATAACTTCAGCCAGCGAATTAAAGATTAGAGGAGACAATTAAATTTTGATCAATCGGTCAATTTGTATGGGAGGTACTAGAAAGGGCGTGGTGGAAGTTACCCCCACTTTCATTCTTAGAAAGTAAATCACCGAACATTGGAAGTTATGAGAGATATTCTTATATGGTTTAAATCGATCAGTTGTATGGAAGGAACTAGGAGAGGCGTGGTTAATTCGTTGTTTATTTGTCCTATATTATAGGAAATTGTAAAACTACGTAATGGATAAAAACCTACTTCAGCTGTCTGGCTCGCTGGCTGGTAAACACAATAACTGTCTTTGTAAAACTTCTTAAAACATGGCACAGTTTAACAATTTTTTAGTTATAACCGGGGATTGCAAATGGGCTATAACGGTTCACCCCTTCTGCTTCCTGTATAAATTTACGTATTTTACAAAAGTCAATTTTTTGCCTATAATTTCTCATTCTTAAACTGCAGTTACTTTCATTCTTGTCTGTTGTGTTTCTTTATAATTCACATAACGCATTTGTATATATTTTGTTCACAAATCAATTTTTGCAAAGTTGGTACATGTTCAGCGTTTGCAAAACTACGGTCAGAATGAAAACGGAGTACATTGTCACACGCCTTCTGGCTCCTCCCTGTATTTCGTTCAGTGTGTTGACGCACAATTCTCTATATTATTATTATTATATATATATTATATATTAGACCAAGCAACCATCCCCGTCCTGGTTCCAACCATTCAAAAAGCCGGTTTAGCTCAAAATTTTTTATTTTTTTTAATGTCTTCCAAACAATTGTGCTGTGCAATTGTTCAAACAGACAACTACGTCCTCTCTTGATTAATATCATATCTTAAATTGCAATTCAATATAATTAAGCACGCATCAGGCATGCAGTAAACATAGTTCTGCGAATGAAAATGAACTGCATTCATATGACTCCCAGGTCCCACACGTACAAATTGTTCGGTTTAACAATTAGTGGTCTCTTTACAGTTGTTAACGGGGCACTTCAGAAAATTATAATTTTACTTCTTTATTATTTATTAATTCAGAGAATTGTCCTCGTCATTTTATTTTTTGCATAAATTTAGGTAATTCTTTGAAAAGAACCTGGTGATTTCCCACGCATGTTCTGGTATCCCTACATTTTTGCACCAGAGCAATAGGACAGTGGGTGAAGGTAGATGTAAGTTAGCTCACTTGACTGAAATTTTTTTACCGTTTTATTACTTACTATTTTGAATATTCACATGTAAGTTAATTCCCGTTATTGAATTTTTGGTTTTTTAAAAACTATCTTCAGACATTTAGTCTGAAGATGTTGTTAGTTATTCAAACGTTTTATTGGAACTAAATTTATTGATTTAATGTTACAATAAAGAAACTTAAGAACTAAAAATATAATAAAGCAATTTACTTTATTTTGCTTCCTTTTGTTTTTCCTGATATTTTAGTAATGTAACGTTAACCATTTTGCAACAACCTGTTCGCAGACATTAGGTCAGCAAGTTTTTGGATTTATTCTGTTAAGCGTGGGAATGCTCAATTCTTTGGAATTGACACCATTTAGTATATTGTTAAGTGTGTGAATTAATTTTGACAATATCTTCCGTTAACTTGTATACATCACTCGCTGCCGCACTGCTTTAGTTTTGAATTCAATACAGTTTTAAAAAATTTGTAAATACGATGCTGCGCCGATATTTTGGTACATTTCGAAGTTATGTGCAATCGCTGAGCCGTTATCTGTCAACTGCTTGGGACGTCTTACAGTTTTATTCAAACATTTAACATGTTACGACTTAAAAAACCGACTTATTCGAAATTTTTAAGAAAATCGACGTTTGTTTTGTTCTAGGGCAGAGTAATCTACCGTTTATTATAAAACATGCAATAAATGAACTCGTATCTTTCGTTCGTGTTCAAATTTAGAGATGACCAGAATTCCCTAAAAAAAAATCTGAACAAAAACACCACAATAGTTTGAATAGCCTAAAAATTCGCAGATTGTAGATTCTATGTAAGAGATACAATTTAGTTGAAGAAATTTAATTAAAGTGAGCAAATATAGTTTTCTGGGTTTCATAAACTTCTCAAGTCACAATTTTTTGGAGTTTGATTATATTTAGTTAATGTGGTTGATTGAGTATTAAATGAACCTTTTGTGCACAGGCCATATCGCTCCTTCATTTGATAAAGTCCTTATAAAGATGAGCTGGTTTCATTATTTTAAGTTTTATTTTTTATTAGAAAAAAAAAAATATTGTACATAATGGGACGTATTCGATTGTGGACATCTTGATACGATCTATTTTGCAGATGATTGGTTTAAAGTAAAATTTTTTTAAAACCGATGAACATTTCCCGATACTTATACGTATTCCAATACGGATCGCGATTGAAAATTTGCAAAACAACCGTGCCATCTTCCATACAAAATAGTTTATATGACAGAAATCATTTTTACATCTATAACTGTATTGTAACTTATGGAATTAACAGAATTTAATCTGTCTTTACATTTACAATAGAGTAATAACCCTTAATAAAGATTAATTTTCCCATCCCTTTCCTTTCACCAATTTCACATTACCTTAAATTGCAAAATACTTATCTTATAGTAGCTTTAAACATACTAATACTTCCGCAAACCCCAGAACTACACAAGTTGACCATGATATTTCTGATAAAATTGTTTCTGTACCTATTTCTAACAATTTGTCAGCT
Source organism: Philornis downsi (assembly GCA_019455685.1). Classification (NCBI taxonomy): domain Eukaryota; kingdom Metazoa; phylum Arthropoda; class Insecta; order Diptera; family Muscidae; genus Philornis; species Philornis downsi. The sequence continues at coordinate 2,046,108 of JAHXMU010000251.1, forward strand.
ATGTTGACATAATCGACTTAATTTTTTTTTAAACCTTAAAATAACATCTGAAATTGTGTCAACTTTTGCCATCTCTGAAGTGGAAGCATGAAGAAATATGCGAATGACCAGAACGGGCAGAATTCACGGAGCAGATAACACATAAGCTTATAAGAAAATTCTCAAAAAGAGATAAATGCATACAACTAACATACTCAACACAGTTGAAATATATATACGAGTATTCATAATTGTTCCTTTAGCAGTTAACAGTTTCTGTACTAAGTGTTTTTTTTGTAAAAAAAAAAATATTTTTCAGGCGTCGCTAAAAAATTAGACCAGATTTTACTTATTCAAAAAAAAAAAAAAAAAAGAAAACACTAATTAAATTATACTTATGCTTATTTATTTTTCATTTTTCCAAGCATACCAAATAGCCATTTTCCAGTAGGACCTTCAGAGCGCGCTACTATTGTAGTTGAACTTCTTCAATCGACTCAAAACGGTGTCATCATCGAGGTCTTTTAAGTTCAGAAAATTGCTAGAAGTCATATGGTGTTAAATTATGCAATATTAGTTGAACTTTTGGCGAAAAATTCACGAAGAGGCAATGCAGGTGAGGCATTTCCATTTCTTTTTTGCAGACACCTTCACGCTAACGAAGCGTATCACTCGAATAATATCCTTGTTGACAGTTTGGCCAGGCGGAACAAACTCATAACACAAACAATGTATTTTACGCTTCAGAGACCCAATAAATATGTCGTCTAAAATGGAATTGACTGATCCGTTTAAAATGCCAACATCGTCGACGTTTTTGAAGCACATAATCTGGAATTTGTAGGATGTAACTCTGTAAACATTTCTTTCTGACAAAATCTGTTCACCGAAGACTTTGTGCAATAATTTAAACATTTCCGCAACAGAAATTTCATTTCATAAACAGAATTCAATACAAGTACATTGCTGCGCAAAATCACACATTGGCGCGAAATTTGCAAAAATGACTGTCACAATGGTACCAACTTAGAAAAAAGTGTCTCTGAAAACTGTTATACTAGCGCATTTTTAAGTGAAAACTGGTCTTATGTTTTGGGCGCAGTAGTAGACGGCATGAACGACACGGTTTCGCAAATCTACCCATTAGCCATATGAGGCTCAATTTCCTCTTTTCACGAGCAATTTTGAAATTAAACGCTACGATACTCAGCACTATTCTTTGCCAACAGTTTTAAGATCTGTCTAAAATCAATGCCCAAGCTGGAGTGATCTTCTTTTTTCATTATTATGTGACAGTTTACATTGCATTTTCATAAAAATTCTTATTTCCCCATTTTCGCAAAGTAATAGTTAAAATAGTCAAAATAGTTACGGCTACTGGGAAGAACAGTCATTCAAAAACGGTATTAGTTTAAGAATCGAAATACTGTAATTTTGTTCTTTTATAAGCCTTTTTTTTGTAAACTATCGTTTTTAGGATGGCATGCATATGCAGAAATTAACCTGCGCAATACCTTTTTTTTAAGTACTGGTAATACTAACATTTATCATTTTCTATTTGTGCCTGGCTTTCCCATATCTGTTCTCAGAAGTTGAAGAAAATACATTTTTACCAATTTTGCAGTTATTTTGCGTTATCTCATAAACTATACCAGATTTCAATATATTAATTGCAGTTACAAAAGAAACAGCTTATAAATATTAAGTCATTACTTTCTTAAAACTCACAATCGGGACATTATATTTAATGTTAAATTCGCTCTGAAATGGATTTGAAACAGGTTATATATAGAAAAAACGTCATGAGAACTTTTCGCATTAAATGTCTGTGTTTGATAGTTGTTCAAAATTTACATTCAGTAAACTAATTTCTATGCATTCAAGTAGGATACAGATACATTATATTTAATTATATATTATAATATATTTACTTCATCTTTCTGAGTGCCTGTTAAAAGCATGATTCTTGGGCTCGAAGGCTGTAATTATGTAACAAAATCTTTTACAGACATATGGAAGCTAAGTTTGGAAAAGAAAAGAGAACTTGGTATTACTTCGTCTAATCCTGACTCAGGGAAAATGTGGCCTTTCCATGAATATTTCCATAATTTTAGCATTTGTGCGCTAATAACACTGGTTCATAAATTTGAAAAAAAAATAGACTGCAGAAACGTAGCATATTTTTTAATATGAATTCGAATCTGGCACAGAAATGGGCTATTACGTCTTATTCATTTTTTATCGCATGCTGCCAATATTGTAAAATAGTCAATACTGTCGCTACAATTTCACAATTATTAATTTGACAGAAGCCCACATTCATTCTAAGCCTTTATAATAGTCGCATTTAAACATGTCAGGGACCTCGAGTGTTACTGATTCAAGCTGTTTTTGTTTTGTGTATGGCGAATATTTGGTTCGAAAAAAAGGATATGCAATATCAGAATCATTAAAATATTCATATTTGCATTATTTTGGCTTTGCCATTAGAAACTTGAACAAACTGTGGACACCGACAATATTTTGCAATACAAGTGGTCAAATGGCAATAAAGTCCATTTCAAATTTTCAATTCCAGCACTTAGGAGAGAATCAAGTTAGCAGCAAACCGATTGTTATTTCTGCTTAACAAAAGTTGCTGGATTCAGTATGAAAAATCGAAAAAATATTACTTACCCGATTAACCCATCGGTTTCCAAACGAGTTCAACGTCCACCTAATGATCCGTTACCAGTCATTCCCAGTGTTACGAACAGTGAGTCCGAAACATCTCTCACCAGCAGTGGTAGTTTGTATCAGTCTAATGATGAACGCCATTTAGTGACTCAAGCTGAGCTGAATGATCTAATTTGGGATTTACATTTAACGAAGCAAGACGCAGAATTACTATCTTCACGCTTGCGGCAGTGGAAACATCTTACAGTTGGGACAAAAGTAACAATCTACAGAGATAGAAGCTTGGAGTTGGCTGCATATTTTGAAAAGAAACGTTCTATTCTATACTGTACTTATGTTGATGGTTGATTTCAAGAAATGAAACTGAATGGAGATTATTTATTGATGGCTCTAAGTACAGTTTAAAGGCATAATGGGAACGAAAAATCATCCATACTGTTTGAATCCGAACCCAATATTAATTTAAAATAGTCCTAATTTTATATTCCTTCCTGTATTATGAGTATTTTCATCACTTGTTTAGATTAATCACTCAAACAGTATTCTAGCAGTAAGTTTCCTTAATAGTCGGAGGCTTATCAATCTTTACTTATAACGATATAAGTCAGTTCGTCTCTAAATCTCAGTCAAATAAGTAATCCCCAGTTGCTGTATAGAAAAACCGAATTATTGGAAAAGCAGAAATATACTGTAATTTGTACCCAACGTCATCAATAATTTATTACTGTGGCCCTGAAGGTAAAATATATATTTGCAGTCAAATAAACCCCGAATTTGATTCTTACGTGCTTTTGCGTTCTCATTTCTCTAAAACCTCTTGAGCAAATATTTGTCGATGTTCCAAACCCCCCATACCCGCGTAAACACATACTAATTGCTCATGCCGTTAGTACAAAGACAAATTATGATTCAATGACTGAAATATTGATATTAATCAAATACAAACATAATAAATGGACGATCTGTGGTGACCTTAAGGTGTGTGATTTAAATTTCTTTGCATGTATAGTGTCTAGCTGGGCACCCTAATAGTTTGTAAATTTAAATTGTTACCCATTAAAACAACCCTGAATTATAACGAAGAACGAAAAGAAAAGGTCAAAAAGGCATTCATTCGTTTATTTTATCAGCAATAAACCCGAAGGTATTATTTTCCCTCGAAATAAACTAAATTTAAAAAAACTCAAAATTTACTTGTGTTTTTATTTTTCTATACCCTATTTTTCATAATTAATTATTCTTTCCCGCAATAACATTTTATGGCCCTTCGTACCGGATAACGAGCTGCCCGTTCAAAGAAATTAATTATCCAATCATTTTTTTTTAGAACTCGACCATCCCGACGATTTGGTCATTCCTATTCCCTTTTTCGGGCTTAAAAAATATCGAGGAAATCAAGATAAGGTTGAGATATTGTATTTAGATAGTGACAATGAGAACGTTAGATAATAATAAAATAGATAAAGATATAATAGATAAACGCAAAGAAAAACATTCTTGCGAATAAATCTCTTTTCTTCCGAAAAACCACCACCATTCGTGCATAGTGTTGTTGTGATCTCATCGAGGTTAAGATACATCGTCTTTTTCTATACCTTCCTTCCGCCCTCTCGTGTTCCCACCGCTTAAAACAGCATCGATTCCTATCACTTTTTTTTTGAGAATTATATATGGACTTTTGTGACGATGAGGATCCAAGGAAGGTCTCTATGGATGTTATTAAGCCAAAGTACATGTTGGGGTATTGATGCCATGTTAGAGAAATTGATGCCATGTTAGAGAAATTAAGCTCGATGAAGAAGACTGCTTCTATCCCCAGACACCTTCCCCCGTGTGACACCGAAGTTTCCTCTGGTGACTACAAATTCTGACCTACATTCAGGGACATGTTCTCTGCGCTTTACAAGGATAATGTAAACATCAGTAATGTTCAAAAGATGTATTATCTGATGCAGAGAACGGCAGGTGAAGCACGTGATATAATAAAGACGTGCTCCATAACAAATAAAGGCTTTGCAATGGCCTGGCAAAACCTCAAAGATCGTTACGAGGATACAAGAGTTCTTGATAACTCCCAATTAAAAACACTGTTGAATCTTGACCTTGTACTTAAGGAATCTGGCCCCATTATTAAACAACTACAGCGTACGGTAAATGATTGTATTATAAATCTGTCGCTTCTGGGCATTCAGACGACAGACTGGGATGCAATTTTCATTTTTATTTGCTCCACTCGAATACCTGAGGTTACACTCGGACTTTTGGAACAATCGCAGGGGACCAGTTCTGATTTGCCCAAATTGGAAACCATGGACAAATTTGTGACATCGAGATACCAGACTCTTGAATTTGTATTTAATGTAGAAGCGCACATAATGCCACCTCATTTTCCAACACAGGCAATTCCAAAACGAATACAAACCCTAAGCGCCAATCCAATGACAGTAGCAGATACAAAACTTTTGATACTACTGTTCCCCAAAATAATTCTGAACATCATAATTCCATTGCTAACGATTCGCAGCAACGTGCTGCCCCATCAAATTTATCAATTCAGAAATGCCCCCTATGTAAAGATCAGCATCACCTTAGATTATGTACAGAATTTCTTCGAATGTCGGTGCCTAAACGTATACAAACAGTTCCGAGATTGAAATGTTGTACCAACTGCCTCGCGTCATCTCATACCTTCAGCACATGTAAGAGCTCCAATGTTTGTTATCACTGCAAACAGAAGCACCATTCGCTGCTTCATCGTACTGAACCGTCGGCACAACCCGGACGAAGTTCCAGTGAGCCTTCTGGAAACTCCCATAATTTGGGAAGTCCAGTCCTATCAGTTTCTGATGGTCCTTCGACTTCAGAAGCTATGGAAGTATGTTTCCATGGTTTGAGATTTTCTGCTAGAGCCCTTATTGATCCAGCTTCTCAGGCTACATTCATTTCACGAAAGTTGCAGAGAAAGCTCTCGTTGCCCATATTTGCGGCTCCTAATGCAGATATTTTTGGTCTTAATGGTGCCAGAGCCCCTAAGTCAACTAACCCAACATTTGAAGTTACAACGGAGGCATATGTTGTTGAGAAACTAACAGGTCGTCTTCCAACATATTCGTTGGCCAAGTTATCGGATGCCGTATATTCAAAAGTCATGCTCTCTGACATCCATAAGCACCCGAACGGTGATCTAATTGCCCAGAAACAGTGACGGGTAAGATCTCCCAATCCATGCCTTTGTAATCTGTAGTTTCGTTCTACAACCACATAGAGCTGAGCGCTCAACTCTCTCGATTTTGGGAAATCGAAGATGTTCCTTAGGCAAACATACTGTCAGAGGAAGATAAATATTGTAGAGAAGTATACCAAAGCACAACCCATCGAAACGAAGATGGCCGTTACATTGTATCTCTGCCATTCATGCGGGAATACCCCGAAGACGTGCAACTAGCTCTGTCCCGAAATGGAGCTGTTTCACAATTTATGCAAAACGAGTCTCGTTTCGTTTTAAAACCCAGTATAATGAAGTGCTCAAAAAATACTTTGAATTTGGTCATATGACTGAGGTAAGTCCGAGCGACTTATCTTTAAAGCCCACTTATTATCTTCCACATCACGCAGTATTTAAACCCGCCCCTACTAAACTTCGAGTTGTGTTTAACGCCTTGTGCCCCACATCAAACGGGCTAAACCTAAATAATATTTTATACATAGGACCGGGACCAGGAACAGTTTTAATCCTCCGATGCAGGCTCTTCCACTATGTGCTCAACGCGGACATTGAGAAAATGTACCGTCAGATTCTGTTTAATCCGAATCACACCACCTACCAGAGAGTTGTCTGGCGTGAAGACCCTAATGATGAGATTCAGGACTACGAACTAAACACGGTTACTTTTGGCGTGAACTGCGCCCTCTATCTCGCTATTCGAACTCGATTTGAAAGAGCATCACATTGCGAAGCTGAGTTTCCGTCCGTATCCAATATTATAAAAATGTACATGTATGTTGATGACGTTCTAGGAAATGCTCATAGTATAACAGAGGCAATGCAGTATCGCGACGAACTTATCAAAGTTCTGTCTTCTGCTGGATTTTATCTTCTTAAATGGACTGCGAACGTTCGTGATCTATTAGAAGATTTACCCCCGAACTATGTTTTAGATTCTGACTTCCTGAAGCCAGTACCACAAAAAATTGGGTTTGCGTTGGAACGCCGAGAAAGACGTCTTCTTTTTCAAGCCTGTTCCAACCCCTTTCGTAACTACATATACAAAACGGTCGGTTTTGGGCATTATTGCCAGATTGTTTGATCCTGTGGGATGGCTGGCACCTAAAATTATTATAGCAAAAATAATAATGCAAGACATTTGGAAAGACAAACCGATTGGGATGAATGTTTGAAACCCATCACTCTGAGCAAATGGCAAGTTTTTTTGTCGGATTACGGTGAGATCGACAGGATCGAAATCAACCGAGGGGTGGTCTCTAACCCACTTTTCGAAATGCAACTTTATGCATTTTGTGATGCTTCCGAGAAGACATATGCGGCCTCACTCTACATACGTATTCAAAATACTGACGATCGTATTACTACACATTTACTTGCGACCAAAACGAAAGTGGCGCCAATCAAGGTTGAAACCTTGGCCCATCTAGCGCTCTGCGGTGCATCTCTATTATCAAGGATGATTGAGACGCGAGAGCATTCAAACATTTTACTGGACAGATTCTACGATTGTCTTGTCCTGGCTTCAAAAGCCCCCGTACCATTGGCCCACATTTGTCGCAAACAGAGTATCCTTAATACACGAAAAAGTTGGTACTGATAACTGGCATCATATCATTTCTCACGATTACCCTGCTGATATCGCGACTCGTGGCTGCTTAGCTTGAGATCTGATTTCAAATAATTTGTGGTGGAATGGCCCCTCGTGGTTAAGGCTTCCCCGCCAGGAATAGCCTAAGCCGGCTTTCAACATTATCAAAAATGTGGAAATTCGCTTCCACCATTTCCAGGTATCGGCCTCCGAAGACATCTTGGCACGGTTTTCAGATATGCCTCGAGCTATGAGAGTGCTCTCTTATGTATTTAGATTTTATTATCGAATACACCCGAAACATAAAAGCTCACCATCGTTTTCTTCATATGACTTGGAACAAGGTGAGATCAATTTCCTTAAGGAACGTCTGATGATTAAAGAACAAGGTTCGAATTTGTGAAAGAAGCCCCTTACTCATTTTCAACCCTTTCATCGACTCCAAAGGTTTAATGAGAATGAACGGGCGCCTTGCGCGTTCTCCCACTCTTACCTATGATGAAAGATTTCCCAAAATTCTTCCCTTTAACGGGCGATTCACCAGATTGTATTTAAAACACATCCATGAGTGTTCAGTACATGGTGAGAACTCATTAATGCTAAGAATAATGAGACACGAGTTTTGGGTCCCTAAGTTAAAAAATCTGGTGAAGACAACTATCCATAATTGCCGTACATGTGTTCTGTACAGAAAAAAAACCGTTGAACGAATTATGTCCGCTCTTCCTCCAGAAAGAACTTCTCTTTCTCGCTCGCTTACATTCACAGGTGTAGACTTCGCCGGTCCCTTTGAAATTAAATCATATGTAGGTAGAGGTTATCGTATTACCAAAAATTACGTTATTGTATTTGTTTGCTTTGCGACTAAGAAAATTCACCTTGAAGCTACCAATGAACTTTCAACGGATTGTTTCATTGCAGCCTTCTCGCGTTTCTTCTCGCGAAGAGGGAACAGCCTTTGTTGGGGCTTCCAATGTTCTTGATAAAGACCAAGCCCAGTTTCTTCTTGACGTGAAACGCCAAGTTCTTTCAAAGTACGCATTTCAGCTCGTGGAATGGCAGATTTATTCTCCTAGAGCTCCACTCATGGGCGGCCTTTGGGAAGCCGGAGTCAAAAGTTTTAAAACTCACCTCAAAAAGGTCTCTAATCCAAAAAAATTACGTTTGAGGAATTCACGACAATGCTAGCCAGAATTGAAGCATGCTTAAGTTCTAGGCCCCTAAGTCCCATGTCAGATAATCCAAATGATTTGGCCTCGTTGACTCCCGGAAATTTCCTTATTGGCTCTGCTTTGTTGTCCCCGCCTGAGCCCGACACAACTATCAAATCATTCAGTTATGCGAATAGATAGCAAAAGCTGAAAATCCTCCATCATTCTTTTGCTCGACGATGGAAGGAAGAGTATTTGGTTGAACTCCACAAGCGTAATAAGTGGAAGTATCCCCAGAAAGATTTTGGAGTCGAAGATATGGTTGTCATACTAAATGACGGTTTTCCTTCAAACGAATGGAAAGGTCTATTTAGACCACGATAAAAAAGTACGGGTGGCCGATGTACGAACTGTCAACGGCGTTCTTACAAGGCCTATAGTGAAGCTCGTACTACTACCCAATTCCGAACAGAACTAATTTTTTTTCGTTCCTGTGTCGTGCTCGTCGTATTTTCTTCTATTCCCCAATTTAGAACTATATCTGCCCCACCGCGTCGTTTGGCGAATGATCGCCCCTCCAAGGAAGAGAATGGTTCCAACTCTGCGGAAAGCCTTCGGTCTTTTCGTTGCAAATTATGTTTGCAGCCTTATCATTGCGACGCTGTCCCCGGTTTCGCATGATGGACCCCGCCAAGCGGCTTAAAAATGTTAGGAAGCACAAGTACTGCATTAACTGCCTAGCGGAATCCCACATGCTTAAGAACTGCAAAAGCCGGGAACGATGTCAGGAGTGTTTAGCAGAGCACCACACCATGCTGCATCCTGACAGCCACAACAGTAGAGGTACCAAGGCCCCCAACAACAGCAAACGTGGCAACAACAAGAATCGCATCCATCAATATTGTTCCTGCAAACCAGGACGTGAAAACGTGGACTTTGGCACTATTGGCGGATCGACGCCTTCCACCATCGTCATCCACGTCCATGCAAGACATTAAATATGTATAAATTCTATGTCTTGTAGTAGTCCATTTTATGTTGAAACAATATAATTGAATTCTCGTCCACTCGTATAAGTATGGGGCCCAGTCTAACTCCTGCTTACCTCTATATGGCACTACTGCAAGGGGGGCGGGATGTCTAGCTGGGCACCCTAATAATTTGTAAGTTTAAATTGTTACCCATTAAAGGCCAAAAAGGCATTCATTCGCTTGTTTTATCAGCAATAAACCCGAAGGTAATATTTTAATCTGTTTCAGGTCAATAGTTTGTTGACTGCTTTGCAAGAAGGTTTTACAAAATATTGTTGTTTCCTTTGTCTATGGGATTGTCGCGCTCTATGCCATCCTTGCGCCAGAACAGGGTGACCAAAAAGAACTGAGTATTCACCAGGAAATCACATTTCAAATAAATCATTACTGATCCAAATGACTTTATTCTTCCGCCGCTGCTCATAAAATTGGAACAATTTAATAAATTTGTCAAGACTCTCGACAAAGATGGTGCAGCAAATATTTGTTAGCGGTTTTTCCTATAATTTCATATGCTAATATCAAAGAAGGTATATTTGTTGACCCTCAGATCAGGAAGTTATTGAATGATGACAATTTTTTTATTGGAGAACGAATATATGCAGCCTGGAAATCTTCCAAGAGAATCGTGAACAGTTTTCTTGGAAACGATAAGAGTGAAAACTACAGACCAATTGTTGCTGAGTTACTAAAAAATTATCACGAATTAGGTGCACCGATGTGACTCATAATGCATTTTCCCCATTCGCATTTAGATTTTTTTCCACAAAACCTAGGTGCGGTGAGCGACGAACACGTGGAGCGTGGTCAGCAAGATTTAATGAAAACCGAAAGAAATTATGAAGGATTTTGGGGCATGGTGGGAGACTATTGCTGGACTCTAGTATTTGAAACCGAACCAAAAAAAAAATACTAATGACGTTAAAAAAGTCAATTCACTTTTGAATATTCACTGGTTTTTAAGTAAACTAATGATTTTTATGTAAGAAACATAAACTTCACAAAACAATTGAGAAGTTTTGATAACCTGCACGAAAATGTTCTCAACGAAAAATTCGCAAAATTTCCATATGCTGCCGGAAAAAATTCTGGGGAAAGTGGAAAATAATAAGAATCCCTCCAGAAAAATACTAGAGTGCATTCCTTATTGTGGATATAATAAAAGTTCCTTTTGTATGAGACAGAAAGCCGAAAAATACCTAAACTTATCTGAACCCACTAAATCTTGTTAGTGGGTATTCTGTTTCCATTTTTCCGCAATTCGACCATCGTAATTATGCAATTACTTGCAATACCCACTTGCAGTATAGCTAAATTCTACTAAGTAGCTACCTAATAGTATAATATTTCCAGACTCCGAAATAGATCAGGAATTAAAGCTCTTTCCTTCCATTGCCCGCCACTGATTATTTACTTGTGTTGTAATGCTGGCTAACCACGCAAAATAGCTTTCTTAGAAAGTCCTTGCTGAGAGTACACTCGTGCTGCTTAGGATAGATTATTTCTATATTGTGGGTCTGTTCGTTGTAGTTTACGTTTGTATATATATTTGTTTGTGTATTCAATGCACATGCACAAATAGTAATACATACGAAGCATAAATACATATGTATACTTACATTTCTATACATCCTTCTTTCATATTTGTTATTCCTTATGAAATTGAGAACGTGTTCAAAATACTTAGCAAAAGAAAAAATCCTGCGGTTTCCGAAAAATAGTTTCCTTTTGGAGGGTTTGTCCCTTTCTGAACAGTTTCCTTGAGTTGTTGCTGGTTTTGTAAACCGTACACAATTTATGTTTTAAAAGATTTCATTGTTTTACTTTTATTACTTGTGATTCAGTGCATCACATTCATGTCGGAGATATTCAACATTTTGAGGATAAGTACAGATAACATACACCTAATCACATACAACAAATGGAAGCAACAACAGAAAAAAATATAATATAAAATACAAACATGCTTGACGAGGAATTCTAAGGATACGAACACTGGATCCATGATTTTCTTAGGTCTGCTTTTGGCGAATTTTATTATGAAATATAAATGTGTAATGTAATGTATCTGCAAATGTACTACTACATTATTTCAGGATATTTGATACTTATGTTCAATGTCACAGCCCCTAATAAGTTTCCTGATAGGCATGTAAATCGTATCTGTTCTATACTTACTAAACTGTAGATCACTCAAAGTTTTGATTAAGAAAACAGGCTAGTTGTCGTAATTTCGGAACCCTTTGAAATATAGATATGCCAGTGAGTACAGAGGAATGTTTCAGCTTTAATTAAAGCTAACTTTCGAATATATTGAAAAGAAATACAAGTTACGACTTTGGCGGTTAATTAGGTATTGTTTCAAATAGTTTTAAAACTGGTGCCACATTTATTTATATTTTCAAAAATATCTTCTATTCTGTGAGTGGTGGACTGAATCATAGTCAGATTAACGCATTCCTATCATTTATTATATACGAGTATCAACTTATGTTATTTGTCCAACGAAAAACATATTTTACGAAAATGAATTGTATATTATTAATTTGGGTGGTTTCTATCAACTGACGCCGTAGCGTAGTTTAAACTGATCTCATTTCAAAAGTTAAACAAAATGAAACCAACTCAATTTTGGATTATTATTGACTTGTTGAAGCAAAACAAACGTTCCATTTGTAACGCTGAAAGTTGACGTATCTAACAGCGTTTTTGAAGAAATGGGCCAATGATGCCACCACAGCAAAATCCGCAAAATATTTTCACTCTCTGTCGAGTCCTTTATTCGACATGGAATTATACAACAGTTATATACTCGTATGTAAACACATTATAACTTAAATTATTTCATGTATACAAAATTCAACGATATAACACTCATTCTGTTCCTAAGCTTACTGAAAGCAATCTGCTGCTTATTGACGATTCTGAACATTTTTGGGGTTCTATCTAACCAGATATCCATTGTACGTTAATTGAATTTGTCATATATATAACAACGGAGAATTGGTTTCTCCAACAAATTCACTGTCACCTTATACTTATTTGATATAAATGCCATAGCTTTCGAGGTAAATTTATAATATGTTTTTAGTGAAGATTACTTTTTTACCGATCATGCCAGAAAAAAATCGTTAATAACTATATTTTCCCAAGCGACGGATCGTTGTGCGACGGTGTTAGTACGCGCAGCACCGTTCGTATGACTAATTATTCTGTAAGTGACGGTCATACCGATGCGCTGATGAACTCTTCGAGAAGTTAAGTAATCGACACGCCTAATAAAAGTTTCTCAAACCAACGTTTGGTCCCTTTCAGTCTAAAAATGTATATAATACGTTTACAAGATTAGTTTCTAACAGGTCCACTAGAGTTATGCACATTACGGCTATCCGTGATATTTTGGACTGGTTAATATAGCTTGGGATAATTAGGGCAATTCAACACACAACTTTTAGTACACTCCATGAATAAACCGTAATAAATCATCATGAAGATACAGCATTTGATATGCCAAATATGTGAAGTGCTTTAAGAATGTAATATCTTTTCAGTAAATGTGTTGGACGACTGAGCAATGTTTGTCTATCTTGCTAGTATTTGTTATAACTGTTGAAAATCATTGCGATACTTCTTAAAACTTCACACAATCTAAAGTTTCCCCAAATCGTAGCCGTGGATGGGATGGGTAAATAGGCTCCATCGACTCCCTATTATTACCTCTCGTTCAAATTAACTGATTTGCTGCTGTAACCATCGTATTCGTTTATTATGCTTTGGTGACTTTGAAAAAAATTGTAGGTGAACTATGCTTCTTCTGGCACCTTCCATAAATCGGTTAATTGGATTTAACACATACGAGTATATTCTTAGCTTCGTATCTTTCAATTTAAAAATTCTGAGAACGAATTTCAGTCTTCAGCAGACAAAATTGTTTTTGATAGATTTTTATTTCTAATCCTTTGTAAAAGTTGAGAAAATCGACCAACCAATCGCGCTCCTTCCGGTACTTCCGATAAGAATGACCGGCTTTACCTACAGGGTGTTCGTCGGGAAGGTATACTACTTTGTTTGTTTTTAATTTTTGATTAAATGACAGAGAATGGATCTTATATTGATAAATGTTTTATTTAATGTCGGCAATTATGTATGGAATACAATATCAGAAAAATGTCCGCCTCTGTTAGCCTCACAAATGCGAGCCCTTTGGAGTACATTTTTCATTACATTCTCACGCATTTCACGCGGTATTTCATTAATTTCATCACGAATATTTGGTTTGAGTTGCTCAAGCGTTTCTGGTTTGTTTGCATAAACCTTGCGTTTCAGATATCCCCACAAAAAGAAGTCGGGAGCAAGCAAATCAGGCAACCGTGGAGGCCAACCAACATCACCGTTTCTTGAAATAACTTGTTGTGGAAAGAGGTCTCGCAGTAATTCCATTGTAATCTGTCCTGTTGATACCACATGTTAATCAAGCCCAAAGCATGCAGTTGTGGCGTTAAAAAGCTTTCATCATATCACGATATAGCTCCCCATTGACACTTACCGTTACGCCGTTTTCAGTTTCAAAGAAGTAAAGTTCAATGATTCCTCCTGACCAAATTGCACACCAGACTGTCACTTTTAATGGATGCAAAGGTGACTGATGAATAATTTGCCCAGACCGACTATTCTGTTTATTCACATATCCATTCAAATGAAAATGTGCCTCGTCACTCATTATGATTTTTTCATGAAAATCGGGGTTGTTATGGGCGAGCTGTAACATCCTATTGGCATATGTGCGGCGACGTAAACGGTATTGTGGAAGAAGCTCCTGTGGCAACTGAAACTTAAATGGAAACAAATGTAAATCCTTGTGCAAAATTGTGGCCAAAGTTGTTCTTTGAAAATCAAGCTCCAGAGCACGGCGTCGAATTGAGGTTGATGGATTGTTTTGAACACTTTCTTGAACAGCAGTAATGTTTTCAGCCGATCTTGCAGTAGGTTGTAGTTCATGCTTGGCCCTATCAGCTGCAGACCCTCTTTCTTCGAAATCATTCACTACACGATAAATAGTGCGTCTTGTTGGCACGTTGTTTCTCCCAAAAATTTCACGTAACTTTCTCATCGTCACAGTAATCGATGATTGATTTTGATAAAATGTTTTAACGATAAAAACGATTCGATAAATATGTTTCCATAATAAATTTGCCGCGTCTCTACTTCACGACTGCCAAATAAGAACGGTCAAGACTAATGTTTACCAAAATGGCGGCAAAACAAATTAGTATACCTTATCGACGGACACTCTGTATATGTTCTTAACTTTATATATTTAAGGTAGTAGAACTGAATTTAGTTAAATTTAATACACATTATATGTTTGCTGAATTAAGCTCCAAGAACGGAAATTCAGCGCATTGCCTCTCTGATTTATAGAAATTTAATCTGAATCGAGGACTGTAATTACTGAAATGTAAATCCACCAAGATCATGTGGTTTGACGCTATTAGACTTTTTTTGTTTGTTTGACTACGTCAAAGACAATGTTTACGCGGATAATCCCCAAAAGCAGGAGCATTTGAAATTCGCCCGAATTGTGCGAAAAAGTGGTCGAAACCTATCTCAAAAGGATCCACTGCTGCTAACAACCCAGTGTCGAATTCATAGCTTTATGTGTATTTTAATATACTTTACTTTTGAAACGGAAAAATAGATAACCCTTATTAAAACACATTGTAAAGTTTGATGAAGTCGATTGGCAATTCCCATACAAATTATCTGGTATAACACATATATTCCTAGTTTAGTAACCTTCCATCCTGTTGTATTAAATTCCGCAGAATTTGGCACGCATCAGGTATTTAGTAAACTTGATTCTGCGTATGAAAATAAACTGTATTGCCACGTCATGTAGTTACGAAGTACCACAACTAAATTGTATTTAAATTTAGAAAGTTATTATTTTTTTTTTATTTTTTGATAAGAACAGTGTGATTTACTAAGCCTTTCTTAACTCACATTTTCACACTAACGAAAATGGATGTTGAGTGAAAGTATATGTAAGTTATTTCACCAGACTGATATTTGTAGTTGATATGCCAGATTAAACAAAAATGTTGCTTCCCTTGACACAACCAATGAAAGAGGGACAGGTACCAGGGACCACCCGGAGGAATGAAAAGTATGTATTTGATACGGCTGAAAAATTAACACCCAGAAAGAAGCTATGTCCGTCTGCCTGGCTGGAAGATATGTACTTTGGTACATGCTGTTGCAAATCCTTGCGAGACTTCTTAAATTGTGAGCATGAAAACGATGTCTGCCACATGAATTGTCCGCTTTTCCAAAATTCTATCTGTTTACCGCAAATCCCTCCCGGCGAATTTACAGCGGTTCAAGATTCGTGACGCTGCGATGGTAAAACAGCTCTCTGTCCGAATGGATTATGTTGAAGACAAACAAAATGATGACAGCGTGTTGGAAAGTGATGATCGAACGAACTTCACGATGTTATACCTCGGAGTTAAAGCCAAATGAGTTCCATTCGAAAGTTTGAGTTGAACCAACGATCTTCAACTGTTCGCCAGTTTTCAATTGATGAACCCAACTTGTCTCATGTTGTTTTTACACGCAAAAGGCTGCCAGAGTTGCAAATACCAACATTTTGTGGATCTTATTTGGATTGGACCAACTTTTTTTCATTTTTTAAAGCAGTAATACATGATGACAATGAATCAAGCACATTGGAGAAGTTTCACCATCAGCGTGCGAGTTTGGGAGATGCTGCTTTGGACACAATTTCGTCACTGGAGATTGGAGAAGATAACTACGATAAAGCTTTAAATTAGCTTAAAAATGCAAACATGCCATGCAAACAATTGGCACGAGAGAACAAATCGCGGATGGGCTTTTAATACATTTAATGACAACAAAACTAGATGCAAGGTCACATACCAAATGGAAGGAGGACTTGCAAATAGATGTGTTACCAACTTGGTCTTCGATGATGTCATTTCTGGAGCGCAGATGTCGAACCTTAGAAAACCTAGAAAATTCAGTAATAACTAAAACGACAAATCAACTGGATATTCTCAACAGAACCGTCACGTTGTAGTCTCTTCATCTGCGCCAACTAGTCCCTGTTCACACTACGATTCTAGAGACCACTTTATTACCAGCTGTGCATCTTTTTGCAATCTCTCTCCATCAGCGCGTTTTAAGGAAGCAAAAAAGCTAAAATTATGTTTGAATTGAACACGGGTCATATGCTGAAGAATTATCACTCCGATAATTGTCGTACGTGTTCATCTATACATCATACAATATTGCATATTGATGCTCCTTTCGCCGATGCACATTCCACAACATCTTCCACAGATCAGACAAATCCTTCATCCCAATTAGTACTAATTTCGTCTTCGTCAAAATCCTCCGATAGCTTTTTAGACCATTCGCCAATTGTAATTTTAGTGAAGAATAAAGCAGGAGCGTTTATGCCTTGTCGAGCTGTACTGGACTCTGCGTCTCAGCTTAATTTTATTACCCATCGTTTTGTGAAATATCTTCGTTTAAGGCCTAACAGGACTTCAATAATAATTTCGAACGTTGGAGATGGCACTTTTGCCTCGGATTTGTGCGTGGAAATCATGGTCAAATCACAGTATGGAGACTATTCAACGTATTTATCGGCCATGGTTCTGCCAACTATTACCGATTATCGGCCAAACTTTAATATTAACGCTCCAGGTTGGAGTGTTCCTCAGAATATAAAACTTGCCGATCCACAATTCAACGAACCGGTCGGATTGAGGTTCTAATAGGAGCCGAGTTGTTTTTTAATTTGATGTCAGTTAGCCAAATAAAATTAGTCGATGACATGCCTATCCTGAAAAAAACATTGTTTGGTTGGGTAGTTGCTGGTGGCGGTGGAAAACGATTTTGGGAACTTTACGCCAGCCTCAAATAAAGAGATCTTTTGTGAAAGTCGTTTTTTGCGGAATACTACTCGTTTTCCTACCGGTTCGTATTCCGTCCAATTACCGGTAAAACATAAATCTGCATCTCTGAAAGATAATTATAATTAAGCTTTGCAGTGGCTTTTAAGCTTAGAGAGGAAATTCAAACGTCATCCAGATATCAAAAAGCAATATATATATTTTATGAATGAATACATCAGCCTAAATCATATGTCACAGATTTCGCCGCAGGCCAGTTGCAATCGCTATCATTTAACTCATCACTGTATACACAAAATGGAAAGCACACCAACAAAGTTGAGGGTTGTGTTTGACGGATCGGCGAAGACAACAAATGGACAGTCACTTAATGATATTTTATTTGCTGAACCTACTATTCAACTAAAACTTTTTAACATTTTGCTTAAATATCGTTTTTTAAAGATCGCTTTAAGTAGGGATATATGCAAAATGTACAGATGCGTAAGAATGTCGCACCCGGATGACTAGCTGCAATGCATATTATGGAGGGAAGACCTAAAGGACGAAGTGAGGGTGTATAAATTAAACACGGCGACATATGGAACAAAACCAGCTGCTTTCTTGGCTATTCGAACTATGCATCAACTTGCTGTGGATGAGGAAAAGTATTTCCCATTGAGGGCTAAGGTAGTGAGGCAGGACTTCTACATAGATGATATGATTTCTGGTGGTCAAGACATAGAAGAGTTAATTGACACAAGGAGACAAGTTACGGCCTTATTTCAAAGAGGTGGATTTATAATCCGAAAATGGTGTTCTAGCGATCCTGTGGTTATAGATGGCGTATCCCCAGCAGACTGTGAACAGTTTTTAAAATTCCACGACGGAACTGATGTGACCAAGACTTTGGGACTTGTTTGGGATCCAAAATTCGGTAACTTCGTTTTCTCATTTACACCAATTTTATTGTCTACTACTGTCACAAAACGCGCTGTTTTATCGATCATTGCTCGTATTTACGATCCATTAGGTCTAATCGGTCTAGTCACCACCAAAGCAAATATTTTTATACAGCATTTGTGGAAGCTGAAAATATCATGGGATGAAAGCCTGCCCCTAGATTTGCGCACGGCTTGGCTGGAATTTGCTTCCAAGTTTTATTCCATTTGCAGTTTAGCCTTTCCTCGTTGTGTATCATCGCCAAATTCAAGAGTTGAAATCCACGCGTTTTGTGACGCAAGCTTAGCTGCATATGAAGCCTGTGTGTATGTGCTGTCTGATGTTGATGGCGACGTGTGGGTATCACTTTTTACTTACTTACAAAGTATTAAGTATGTTCCAAATCGAGAATATCGCCTCTAAAAACACTTACGGTGCCAAAACTGGAGTTAGCCGCTGCATTGGTTTTAGCTGAAATATTGGAAGTGGTAATGGAATCGTTGCAGTGTAAGGTTGAATTTTATTGCTGGTCTGATGCGGTGGTAGTTCTTTCATGGCTGCATGGGCTATCGTCCAACTTCAATGTTTTCGTTTCAAATAGAGTAGCGCGCATACGGGCTATTACGAACCAGATGACTTGGCGTTACGTACCCCCATTTTGGAACCCAGCTGATATTCTGTCTAGAGTATCAACACCAGAGGGACTTCTTCACTCCGCTTTGTGGAAATATGGGCCCAATTTTTTGCGCTGCGATCCTTCAAAATAGCCAGATAACTGTGAATTTTTATTTGAATTATCAAAGCGCCGTCGAAATATTTTGATCATGTCAAAACATTTCGATTTGGTAGATTACTGTAAGTATGAGAATTCGTTTTCGAAAATGCAGCGAATTTTGCATATGTTGTAAAATTTCTTAACTGCGAGAAACTATATTATGCAGGTCAACACAGGCAGATTACTCCGACGGGCATAAAACTGGGAACGCAGCTTTTAATTCGTAATATTAAATTGGTACATTTTGCTCCTGAGTACAAAGCTTTAAAAACGAACCGAAATATTTCACCATCTAGCAAATTATATTCATTGGCCAAAATTATGGATTCATTCGTTTTGATTCGAGTGGGTGGCCGTCTGCAGCATTCAGAATTGGATTTTGATACCCAGCATTCTATAATAGTTCCAAAATACCATTCCTTCACTAAAGCATTGGTTCTGCACTTTCATGAAAAACTATTGCACGCTGGTCCGCAGTGCCTTTTGGCAACAATTCGTCAGCAATTTTCATTTGTTTTTCAACGAAGGCTTCACATATGGAAGTAGTACCTGATTTGTTAACCTCTTCATTCCTAGCAGCTCCTCGACGCTTTGAAGAGGAAAACCTACAACGATTTTTTCTGATAATGCTACAAAGTTTGTCGGTGCTAAAAATGAGTTAGCTGATCTGAGGAAATTGTTTTCTAGCCAGACGCATCAACAAATGGTTCAATAGCAGTGTTTGGAAGAGTCCATAGAGTGGAAATTTATCCCACCTAGGTCTCCACATTTTGAGTAGTAGGTGGCAAAGGGTCAGTTACATGCAGCAACATTTTTGGAAAAGGTGGAGCAGTTCCTATCTTTCTCAATTACAAGAAAGATCGAAGTGGCGTGAGAAAACCAGCAACGTACGCAAAGGGGCTTTGGTTTTGTTAAAAGACAAGAATTTGCCACCACTAAATTGGCAGATGGGCCGGATAATGGATACAATACTTGGTGACGATGGAGTTGATTGTGTGGTCATCATTCGTACTAGCAGTGGAACTACCAAGCGTGCCGTGTCGAAGATAGCTGTATTGCCTGCTGATGAATCGGTTGAAAGCCAACCGACGGGGGGAGAATGTTTACCCCAAATCCGGCCCTTTGACGCAAGTTAAGCTAAACAAACTATATTCATTTGCCATTCCCTTCTAAGCTCGCTTGTTTGTTGCTAACTTGAAGTGAAATATAATTTAAAATATTTTTTCTCCCGGGCCATATTATCCAAAATAGATTGCGGTTTGCAGTACCACGCACAATGTACAAATTCATCTTCAGATGGCTTTTTTCATACAAAAATCATATTTTTCTATTACTCCATAACCACAACATGTAAACTGTAGTACAGGTACTGGTACCGGGTTATCTATTTTTCGATTTCAAAAGTAAAGTTAGATAAAACACACCTAAAGCTATAATTTCAACGAAACCTTTATTTCATTATAATGCTTGGGCCTTGCCATTATGTACGAGTAAATAAACATATAAAACGAAACAGCCAAAAATATTTAGATAAATCTGTCATACACATTTTCAATATACCTCCCACATCCGGTAAAATAAATGTACTTCGAAGTTGAAAAAGCGATCAGAAATCTCGCAAAGTTCAACTTTTCCACTCCTTTCTCCAACAGCCATAAGCAAAAGTGATGTGCGAGAAAGTGTCCAATATATTACATAATCAAGGATAAAATGCACATTTCGTGAATTGCATTATCGTATGAAACATACAAATTTGGTTTGTTAACTCTTTGCACTGTGCACTGATTCATAATTTAAAATATCGTAATGCTCAATGGATATATATGTAATCGATCGGCCACACAGAAGTACATTTGTTGGCAAAAAATCCGTCCCTCATTGTGTTGTGATAAATTTTAATTACATATATTTTATTATACCCAACATTATTTACATTTCTATAACAGGATTAAATATGTGTGTAGAGTATGTGGATTCCCACCGCTTGCGTACATTGTGCATAGTGAACTAAATCAATACTTAAGATTTATGTTCGACCTGAATTGTTTTGGAAATGTGGCACCGACTGCCTACCACCTTGGTACTGAGAGCTTTAAATACATGGCGCCGGGTGTCAAATATTCTCCATTATAAGGTGAGCTTATGAATATCAATTATGAATTTTAAATTACAAATAGAAGGTGGTGTTCAAAGGCAAGATAAGAATGCGATTACGGGAAATTGTGGCGCTGGTTTGGTTCTATATTGAAATTTGTAATACTAAGGATTGATTTGCAATAGATAGATATTCTATGATTTTACATTATCAAATTCAATCAGTTCAACATTTTAACGATAATATACAATGTGTACATATATATATATATATATATATATATTTATATAGTGGGTGTACAGGGCAAAATCACTGGTTTCATAAAAAAAAGTAATCCTGAGATATGATTTTTGCGAAAAGAATAATCTTCATCTGGACAACAAATTTGGATACCTATTTCATTTAATATCCACATATTCACCCATTACAAGTTTACACATTTATTTCCGAATTGCACTACTCTCGTGAAGAATCTTCGAAGGGCAAACGGAAGGCAGTCGCTAACAATTTTGTTGTGAATTCTATCTAGGACTCATTTGTAAATAAAAATAATAATGCCTGCCTAATATATAAGTACAGAAACTTGAGTTAAATCGGCCCTACACTCAATTTAGCGAAAGTACATCTGTAAATACACAAATAGCTGTTAGGCTCCCGATACTCACATTCGATGCCATATATAAATTTAAGTCCTCACTATTGAGAATC
>JAHXMU010000251.1:2068597-2099502 GCA_019455685.1 Philornis downsi
ATAGCATATACATATATACAAATAATAAGTGAATCACTAACTTAACCTGGAATGAGCTGCAGATCTGCAGAAAGTTTATCACGATCTACGTCGCAATCTGCAGAAACACTTTGAATTTATTGCTGCGTTCTGTGAAAATTTCTGAGATATATTTTGCCACATTCATTGCAACAATGAAATTATGATTTCATCTCAATGAGATACGAACAAATGGAAAGGAGCTACCTTGCACTGACGCCAAAGTTCGGGTGGGTCAAAACTTATGTACGTAACACCGTCATCAGTTTAATTAGGTTTTTATAAACATAACATAAGGCACAGTAAAACGAACCGTGTCACTTTCTCAATAGGATTGGCAAGGAATTACATACCATAGTCTTTCCCCCTAAAAATAAACTAAATTCGGACATGCACTGTAAACAATTGGATATTGTGAAGCAAGCAATAGCCCAGAAACGGTCAACAGGTGAGGTATTGTCTTCCATCAGGCCACAAATATGGCCTGACAACTCATTTGACAACTCGCATACAAGATGACTAAATTAAAAAACTCGCTTTTATACGATCAACATGTATGTAATTCGTAAATTACACGTAAAATTTAAGTGTTGTTTCGATAAAACAGTTTAATTCTTTTTTTTTCAAATATATACCTTTGGTTGTATCTTCTATTAAGTTGAAAAATTCGGCATTTCAACTCTAACTCTTTCCACTAAAGCTCAACTTTCACAAGCTTAACTACACATTCAAAACCAGTACAGAAATTTCAGTCCAATGAACTGTTTTCCAAATAACTTCGTAGAACGTTCTTCGGTCCAAAAAGGTGAGGTCTGCTAGAAGATACGTGACAAAGTGCTACATTTTTGTAAAAGAATACTACGAATAAAGCAAAATAAAGAAGCATAATTATTACTTTATTTTTGAAGTTCATAGCTTAGAAATTACAGAGTGCTAAGTATGCTAAATATGATTGACACAATGTATGGAATTTAATGCAATTGTATGAAAGACATGAATCTAGGACTATAAGGATTGAGTAAGTATTATGTGCGCAACTAAGTTCCCGCTGCTTGCCAATAGATACAATACAATTAACATTTAGGTGACTGTAGTCTCCGAATTAAGAATTCAAAGCTTCAAATATAAGGACTGAATAAGTTATTTAAATGAGAGGTACCAGAACTCACGTGGTTATTTGGTCGATTTAGGACGCTGCAGTCCACGAAGTAGAATTTACTGAAAGAAAAGCTAATTTAGAAAAGTTCTTCAATTCGTATAGAGGTGCCTGAAGTGGTGTGTCATCCACTTTTATTAAATGACTGGATAGAAAATATAAATCTAAGAGTATATCGGTTAAACTGGTCATTTGAGGGGGAAGTGCTAGAAGGGGCATGGTTAGCTGGTTTTGCTGAGCATTAAAGACTAAGACTATGGACAAAATCTAAGGTTGCAAATTACAAATTAGGAACAACAGAGAAAAACTGTCAATTTGTAAAGGATAGACCGATGCAGCTCATATATAATGCTCAGCTACAAACTGACAATGTATTACGCTATTTCAAGTTTTAAGAAGTTCAGTGAAGATTTACGGTAGTTATCATGGCCACCAGCAAGTCAAATGGACGGACATCATCGCTCTATCAACTTTGAAAGTTATATTTTCACATTCCAATCTTTACATAAAGTGTGGGGGAAAAAGACTGTGTAAAAATTTGTAGGTTGTTTTTAAAATGTAATCACTTAAACATCATAAATGGACTAGTTTTTTCGAAAGATCATCAGCGATTACACAGCTTACATTAGCCTTTTTTGCATAAGATTTAAAAATATAAATAGATTAAAATAATTACATGTTATTTTCCAGATATCATTTTGCAAAATTCGAACGAGTTATGTTTTTAAACATTCTGGAATTCTATATCTATCTGTTTCTGGCAAGCTGGTGGCATCGGCATCGGTTTAAAATCTTTACTAGATTTGTCCAAAATTAGCATACCCTAATATTTTGTCGGATTGTAGCAGGCTATGTGAGTTATATCACTCCATTCTTTTCGGTACCTCCCCTACAAATTCACCGATTTTCCGAAGTTCCGTTTCCCAGTAGAACCGCATTTATTGACTAGAGTAACGATCGACTAACTATGGACCAATTTAACCCATATATTCATATCGCTTACATGGTTGCACTGAATTTTATAACCAGTGAGCGTTTGCAAAAATAAGGTTTCACAATGAAAATGGTACCTACCATACAAATTTTGCTCTTTTTCGAAATTCAATCGTTCTACTCTAATTTCTGATAACCTACATATGTATTCTTAGTTTCACATATTTCTAGAAGTTGTACTGAATATAATCACATGTTATGATGAATTTAATGAAATAAGTTCTGGGAGTGAAAACGGGAGACAACGCCACACCCCCTCTAATTCGTTCCACACAAATTATCGACATTTAAGTTTTTCACAATAATCCCTAATTCAAAAACTACAGTAATTTAAATTTTAAAAAATAAAAAGAAATTGTAATACTTCGTAAAATTTTAAAATATCTGCTGGATAGCTGCTCCCTCTCAAATTTTTCAAAATATCAATTAAATTTATGTACTATATTGCATTTACAATGAATCTAAGGAATAA
The DNA here is from genome assembly GCA_019455685.1 of Philornis downsi. Classification (NCBI taxonomy): domain Eukaryota; kingdom Metazoa; phylum Arthropoda; class Insecta; order Diptera; family Muscidae; genus Philornis; species Philornis downsi. The sequence goes on from JAHXMU010000251.1 coordinate 2,071,237, forward strand.
AAACAGCTTTATATTAAAAAATATGTTGAAGAAAGGAAGAAGGTAAGTAATGGTGTAGGTCAGTCAGTGCAGGGAGTCTATTTTGGTATTTTTTTTTTTTTTTTTGCTTCATAAAAAAAATTTGAAGAAAATTGTTTGAAATATGATAATTTCGATACTAAGCGAAACCACTTTCTCACTTATTCACGTGCTTTTTGAATAAATTCTAGTACCGTTTAAACCAATTGTGCGTACATTCCAATTCCAAACCTTAGCCTTCAATCTACACTTTAAGATCTTTACATGAAAACCGACGCAATGATGTATTCAAGTGTGAAGTATGTACGTATTTATAACATAATGAACAGCAATATGAGAACATATTTGAAATTCATTTTGAGTTACGTATATATATATTGTATTTCGACATAATTTTTCAATGTCATATTGTTATTAACAAAATAACTTCAAAGACCCCTTTAGATCATCTGAGTAGACTGGATTTGATCTCCTACGAAGACAATTTAATGAAATTTATGCAAAGTTCTTTTGAAGTCGCATGAACCGCTAGAAGCACCGATAATTTAAAATCGTCAAATTGAAATTGGATTGATCTAGCCTTTAAACTCTAGTCCCGAAATTGGTGTAGTTCAAAATGAGTTACAAACCTCAATTCGTCTACTCCTAATACCTTATTAATGTATATATCGGCAGAATCTTCGGGAGAAAAACACTTCGGAAAATATATGGAATCCTCACCATTAATGGAGCTTTCCGGCGTTGTGTAATCATCACAATACAATCTGTTGATACTATCTTACCGTAGTTGACCAATTTAGGAATCCTTCAAAAATTGTAGTACTCAGCATATTAAATACTATATCCTTTTATCATATTATTTATATATATCACTTTAGTCTAATTCTCAACTAACAAAAATGTAATCATATCAGAAATGGTCTCCCATTTTTTAATGTTTTCGTTTCGCATTAAAGTATAATTAATATAAAATATATTTGTAACCATATACGGAACAAAACGCGTATTACACTGAGATTTCTATAACTGGTAATGATATAAGTTATAGGTCCAAATGTTTTGGTCTTTTAGCGCAAGAGTTTACGTGAGTCTCGTCGTGAAATCCTTAGCCAAGGATCATGAGACTGAACATGCATTTATACAGTTTATGGATTCCTAACTGGGTAGCAGTGACCTACAATTATTCTGGAATAGTTTAATTTAAATTCCGACGTGGCAATGAACATAATAGTAAATGTACTTAGGTTTCAACACAAGAACATTGTGTCAAAAAGAATCGGGAAGGAATAATTTTAAAGTCAGCTTAAACAGATTATCAAAATTTAACGCTAAGTTGGCACATCTGTTCACTATACTGGTGCGGAGTTTGAGTGCGATCTATCGTTTGTATTATTTACAGAGCTCGATTTTGGCAAAGCCCATCTAAGTTGATGACAATATACGAGGTGCGTTCGAAAAATAAGGTGAATTTTCAAATTTCGCGGGCTACGAACATTCGACTTTTAATTATTTTTATTTTTATTTTTTTTATGTTGGTACACTCGTCTCAAAGATATGTTGACGGTTATATCCATATAGCATGTTTAGTTTGTTTGTGAGAGGCATAAATAAGACAAGTGTTTTGCGTGCTCGGCGATTCAGTTTGTATCTCCCTTATCGTCGTCCTTTCATGAATCTCTTTAATCTTGGGAACAAGAAAAAGTTGCAGGGGGCCAAATCTGGTGGATACGGTGGCTGAGGCATGATAATGGTGTTGTCTTTGATCAAATAATCTCTCACAAGCAAAGATGAGTAAACAGGTGCATTATCATGATGCAAAAGCCATAAATTTGTTTTTCATAAATGTGGGCGTTTTTTTCGTATCGCTTCACGCAAATGGTGCATAACTTCAAAGTAATAGTCCTTATTTACCGTACGACCTTGTGGTAAGAACTCCTGATATACTACGCCATGGTAATCGAAGAAAACAGTGGGCAAAACCTTGAAATTTAATCGAACTTCGCGTGCATTTTTTGGTCTTGGCTCTCCTGGACTCTTCCATTGGAACGATTGGGCTTTGATTTCGATGTCATAACCATGATTCATTGCCAGTTATGACCCTTTTAAGCAAATCTGGATTATCGTTGACGTCATTCAACAATTCCTGAGTGACGCTCAAGCGACATTGTTTTTGGTAAAAATTTAGCAATTTTGGAACGAACTTCGCTGCCACACGCTTCATGCCCAACATTTCTGAAAAGATTGCATGGCATGAGCCAACCGACATGCCGACATTCTCCATTAAAATTTTCTTCACTTTCTCAATATTTTCATCGGTTGTTGATGTGCTGGGGCGTCCAGAGCGAGCGTCGTCATTCACATCTTCTCGACCTTCTGTGAAAAGCTTATACTACTTTTAAAAATTTTTTGACTCAGAGTGCTCTTACCGTATGCCACTGTCAACATTAAACACCGAACCGCCGGACACGCAAAACACTTGTCTTACTTATGCCTCTCACAAACAAACTAAACATGCTATATGGATATAACCGTCAACATATCTTCGAGACGAGTGTACCAACATAAAAAAATAATAATCAAAAGTCGAATGTACGTAGCCCGCGAAATTTGAAAATTTATCTTTTTTTTGACACTCCTCGTATCTATGTTTTTATTTATCTATTCTTCGTTTTTACTGCTACATATTTTGTCCTTTCGTGCCTCCATATACACCCCAAGTTTTCCATTGCATTCTTTGTCGTGTCGAACGAAGCGACCCCTTTTCTGAATCAATTAGATGGTGGCATTAACGCAGTCTGCGGCGTATACACAGCCGTCACGCCCATGCCCATATAAAGTAGTATAGATACGTCCTCCACAAATATTAGTTCAGCATTTGATAAGAAAGCTATTAATGTAAGCCGAATAATTGGCTAACATAAAATAGCTGCACACAGGTTTACGGTTCGCAATACCTTCGATGCCAATTATGCGAAGTTTTCATACATTTGTAGCAATAAATAGTTCAGCTCATTGAAAATTGTGTTATTAAATGTTACGAATAAAAAATCTTACTTCTAAATTTTTGTCCCTACACTCGTTCTAAGCCCTTTTTTTCGAAATTTAATGGACTTGTTTTGAAATTGTTATGATCTAGAAAATTTAATATTTAAATTTCGCTCATTTTTACCCGTGGTCAAAAAGTGTTTTGCCTGTCCAAAACCTGAGTAGGTTTGACAGAAGTATTATTTTAGCCACCTATGCAAGGAGGTAAAATAAAAGGTATCAAATGTAATGATGTAATTATGGACGATTTGAGCTTATAAATGCCAAAATATAAACTAGAAAGTGATTTTGGTCAAATTCGCTTGGCAAGGGTATCCAGTTGCCCTCTTAAGCTGGAGTGTAACACCAAAATATATTTTAGAATTTATGATTACTTGTATGGAGGTGTCTGAAGTGATGGAGCTAACCGTCGTGCAATCACTATTTGTGATAGGCAATGTAAAAAATTACGACGGTCAAAAGATTTGTAATGCTTTGAAGAAGACGCTTTAGATTTTAAGACGAATTTCATTTCATTTTAAGACGATTAAGTCATGCCCTTCTGTCGACTGGGTTGGTTGTGGATTCGATAAATCGGGTCTAGAACTATATATACCGATTATACCTATAACGGCATTTGTCCAGTGGCTTATTTTTTCAGGTTGGGTTGGGTTGGGGCAAAATATCGACTTGCCAATCAACATATTTTTGCTCATGATTTAGCGTTGGCATCTAAAATTCGACTTGTCAACAAACATATTTTTGCTATCAAAAAATGTTTGGCCATTACGGCTGATGACGATGACATGGTTAGATCCTCCCTTTTAGATCCTGCCATACAAATAACACTAAATCTAATACATCATTTTGATTTCGATTTTTGACATGTCAATACCACAGCGCCAAAACTTTGCACACAGTAATTTTGTCATACACTGTAGTTTTAGACTGAAAGCAGATGAGTTAACCACGCTCATTCTTTCACACATAATGGAGGATTTTTGATCAAACTCAATTCTTCTTTATAACTTAGAATTCATTGGCTTGATTAATCAATATTTAACTCAAACTGGGCAAAAATTATATATAAATATGTTCGCCTTTATGCATAAATTGCAAAACAAACTTGTTAAATTTTGATAAAGGGGCGGAGGGACAAGAATATGGTAACAAATTCACCATTTTGAATGGGAGAACCCAGTATGCAAAATTTTCCGATGTTATAGAATAATAAAATTTTCTTGTTTAGGGTATTTTTGTATAAAATTATCAGAAGACATTTATTAAATTGCAGTATCACAGTTTATGTTAATCAGTATAAAACACTACATCTTTTGAAATCGCGACCACATTCAGTGTACCGATTCCAAAAAAAACTCACATACAAGTGATTTTAGTCAGATCTGTTATTTTGAGAGAAACGAAAATGTTTTTAATATTAACGTTCATGTAGGTCCACATAAAAATTGCAGCAATAAAGTTTTATTGATTCCACTGTTTTTCAAAATTACAGATATTGGTGTATTACTTTTTTGACGCCTCAAAGGTCACGCATACGACGCGCCGTCGGGAATATTTTAATACAGTTTGGGTTTCATTCAATAAATAATTCAAGGATTAACTTCTGTCATGTTGATTTTTAGAAGTTTGGAAAACATAAGTACCTGATTAATACCCTGATTATGGGGAAAGAAATTTTGTCTACCAATTCTATTATACCGGGTTATCCACTTCTCGATTTCAAAAGTAAAGTTAAATAAAGCACGCATAAAGCAGTGATTTCGATGAAACTTTTATTTCATTATAATGCTTGGATCTTGCCATTATGTACGAATTAAAATATCATTTAAATGACCGCTTCTGGATTGGTTGCTGCAGTGGATCTTTTTAAGGCAGATTTCGACCACTTTTTCACGCATTTCGTGCGGTATCTCGGCAATAACTTAACTTGTTTTTGACGTAGCCCCACAAAAAAGTCTAACGGCATCTAATCGCATGATCTTAGTGACCAATTGACGTCGCCAAAACGTATGCAATAAAGCCAAAATCGGTCGTGTCGTGTGGCTCGTGGCACCGTCTTGTTAAAACCACATATCGTCCAATATTGCTCAATTGCAGGCCAAAAAAGGCAGTTATCATACGGCACTTTCAACTTTTAAATTTTCAAATTTGAAATCTTTTAAATTGCAGTGATGGAAAGGCCTGACCACATTTGTAACGCTGGAAATCTTGCTAATTTCATCTATAGTAGGTCAATTATGACGACGATAATCACCCCATAATGCGCGAAAATTGCCCACGCGTTCTTCGGTTGTTAAACGATCCATATTCATAAATGGCAAACCTTTCACTAAATAAATAACAGCCTTGCTAAGACGGCGGTTTTGAAACCCCTAAACGGATGACGCTGTACTTGAAGAAAAAGATAAACAATGTATGTATCAATAGCGGTGACCAGTACCATGGAAATTCCCTGCCACCGAACATAGAAAGGATCATGTTATCTTTGATGGGGATGGGAATTAACGTTTATATAACCAATACAGAAATTTCATTCAGGTGGACTGAGTAACATAAACCTTCACACAACGCCCTTTAGGATTGGTATAAGAGTGAGCGGACTGCCAGAAGGGGTATAGTAAATCGTCACGTTTTAACCAAGAAATATTCTGAATTAATGCGAAAAACTGAATTTAGTACAATTAAATGTAGTAAGTGAAAGAGTATAAGGGTTAAATGGGATTTACTCGTGTTTATACAATTTATATCTGGTAGATTTTTTCCACATTTTACCTAGTATTACAACTAAACGCTGCAGTCGCATTAGGGTTTAAAGAGGAAAAATTAAATATCGATTAATCTGAGAATTACGGGAGGTACCTAAGTGCGCGCGACGCTGAAAATAAGTTTATCAAACGCATGATGTGTGACAAATTTGGCTGAATTCAGTGCAACTGCTTGAAAGATATGATGCTGAGATTATATCGGTCATTTGTGTCATATCGTCGATTTTTCTCAAACATTTAGACCGGTCGATTTATGCTAAATTGGTGGTTTGTATTGAAAGTACTAGAAGGGCCATGGTTTGCAGTAGAAGTGTGCAAGTAGAATTTAGTGCAACCTGATAGAAGATGTGAATCTAAGAATAAATAGGTTAATTCGATCATTTGCATGAGAGGTGTCAAGTAGGTAACCTTACCCCTCCTGACCGATCAGTTTGTTCAGGTATTACCAAAAATTTTATATCGAAACTGTTGAAACTATTATTGATTCTGATCGCTGCGGTTTATGAATTTGGAGTTAAAGAAAAAAACTTAAATTTCGGAAAATCGGGGTGGACCAATATCGCTCATTTGCAAACCCCGTCTACGATCGGGCAAAATATTACTCTACGCCAAGTTTTAAGAAGTTTTATTAAGATACGAGTATATGGGAGTTATCAGACAGGAAACCAGCCAGTCAGTCAGCCTGACAGATGGACATCGCTCAATCGACTTAAAAATTCACGAAATACATTTGGTCAAAAGATATTTAGTACCTTAAACGGTTCCTTCTATGTATTATACTTTTGCCGTATCAAAAGATATACTCCCTAATTTTTCCATTTGCATCTGTAAAAAATGAAAATAACAAAAATAGTTACCAATTTTAAAATCGTTGTATTATATCGCCAGACAATTAAATAAAACATTTATATCGAAAAAGTGGAATAAAACTTATACTAATTAAATAAATTTAATTGAAGAATTAAAAGTGAACTATTCTGGGTTTATCGGTAAGGGGTATCTGCAACATTTGCATTCTTGTAAAACTGCCAAAGCAGTAATTTTAAAATTATGAACCTTATGAATAATATGTATGCAAATCGAATGGCATTAAATCAACCCACTAACTGAAAGAAATTGTAAAATGTGATCTTTGCATACCCGCCAAATATGAAAAGTTGCAGTAAAATATTTGATCTTTAAGGAAACTTAAACGTTTAAGGCAATAACCGAGAGATATTAGCACAAACAAGCTAAATGGTAACTAAATAGAAAAATAATATTAGCAATTGACTACTATTGTTGGTTATTGATATTCTCCAGCAGAATTATTACAGAATTATTGTCATTTCGCTATGATCAATTCTAAATAATTGTCCCTTTGTGATAAGGCGGTAGGCGTAAGAGTCGACCAGATTGCTTATGTTATTCCAGTCATATTGCAGAGTTTATTAAGATTGAATTTTAAATCTCAAGTCGCTAACACGCTCCTCCACAGAAGAGACATTGAAAGAATTGCCTAAAACATGCCGCCACTCTGTTATATATTCTCAAATTATAAAAGTTTGATATGAATGAAAGTAAGGCCTCCCTTAATAACAAACAAAGCGACAACATATTTCACACTCATTCCTAGCCAACAACTCTTTTAGAAAGTAAAAGTTTACTTTGTACGACTTCACACTTAAATGATAATTTGTCACATATTTAAAACAGAGCAACAAATTTCGTGTGGCGATTTCTTCTGTAAATCTATGAATAATTGCATTTGGTTCTCGTTTTGTCTCAATCTAGTGTTAAGAAAGCTTGATCCGTTTTAACTAAATTTAAATGTACTTCAGAATTCATCAAAACCGAAACCGGACGGTATTTATTATAACCAGGGTATGACATTGTTCTCGAAATTCAAAAAATTACTATCAAATGACAGTGAATGCATATTTGTTAAAAACGCGCGTACTCAAGGAAGGCGAGAAGTCGATTTTGGGCTCTTTAACTGCTATTAACTTGAAAATGACAAGAATCCTTTACACAATTTCCCAAGCAGCTCATCACTTCTGATCTTCGAGTAAACATTTCGTTGTCGTGCCATAAGGTAGCTAAAGTCAAAAGGCGCAAGTTCGCAAGGAAATGGCTATAAAAATATAAAATTATAAATAATTACGAAAAGTCGAGAGAAAGGAAATAAACTGATCTAATGTTAATAACCCTCACAATAGAAACTACGTCTACGATGACCGGATTCTTCTCAGAGAAAGTGTGTTAATCCGACGATGTTTGTTGTTGGACAATATATAGTTGACATCACCGCCATAAAGGGGTGTAATGGACAGGACGAAGAAGCATTTGGCAAAATTATTATGACGTCTACAATAACTGCCAAGTAGTATAGCTTACAATTGTAGTGGGCAAGATGCTTGTTCTAGTAGTTTAGACATATAAGCACCCGAGTAGCCAAAATCTACATCATGACGAAGTGTATTTTATCACTCGCAAGATCCGAGCATGTGACCCTCAATTAATTGCGGGTCACGAGATTAAGCAGAGAGACAATTGCTCGTTACCAAGCAAAAATAAATCTAAACGACGCCAGGTTCCAAAATGTCTCTAATCTTGACCTAATACTTTCGTATCGCAAAAATAGCACCCAAACAAGCTCTATTGGTTGCTCCAAATGGCTGCATAAGTAAAAAATCAAACCAATTATCGACGATGGTATAGACTACCCAGCACCGAGCAGCACTACGGCTATGTCAGTTTTCTTTTTTTACAAATAATTATGAAAGATTTGTATCTATTCCATTTTACCTGTTTAAACCTTAGCAGTCCGGCTTTAGACGTAATAAATTCCACCACATATTCACACTAAAGCAAATACTGGAATAAACATAAGAAAAATATATCTCTTGGTCGACTACAAAGCATGACATTAACTGAAACAAAATCTGTATATGTAGGCAAAAATCTTAGGGAGTCATTCTTCACTAAATACAACTTTGGACAACTTCATCAACCTCATGAGAGTTGGAGATCACTATGAGTAAATCTTCTGTAAGAACGACTGGTAACAACTTTACCAAAAGCCGTGTTTTAATTACATAGACTTATGATAAAAATATGGCTGGTCGAAAATTGTTATATACTCGTATTACTTTAACCTTTTTAAGCGTTGAAAGGAAAGAAGGAAAAAACGTTGTTTTCGAATTATAAGTCATGGCTATAGTTAATGATTGACTGATGATGCTTTGAGAAAATAATGATACCGTTTGGTTTGAGAGCCGGTCAAAAAATATCATCAAATGGCTACCAAGTACTTCGTACAGCGTTTCTTCCAATTTCTTCACAGTATGCCACAATTTGACAGTATAGGTTATTACAGTGTTGAGTGAAAAGAACAATGAGCCAAATTTATCGCACCAAATGCTTCCCTTTTACGTAAGCACATGAATTCTGTTGAATATGAATATTTTTCGAATAATTAAGCGTAATTTTAATGCACAATCACCCATATTTCATGAGATATAAAGTTCTCAACAAATGTTGTATTCTCAATTCTATTTCATTAAATTCTAGGTGATTTCAAATTTAACGAATTACCCCCCAACTCCCGCCATATCAACCATTAGTATATCAGTAATATTTGGGGTGTTGGTTTCTTACCGCATGTACGATTCGCTGTAGAAATGAAAAAATATAATCGTTAACGCCGGTAATTACCACCGATTAGGCTAGTGCTGATAGGCAGAGTAAGAGGGTACTTAATTTATTCTTTGGTTTATACGTGTACTGATGTTGACAGCAACAACCACATTAAATAGCAATAGATTCCTTTAGACCCGAATAGTAGTCTCGTTTATTTGGGATAAAAATAACGCATCTATTATATCCCAGAGTCGTAAAACAGTGCTCTTATGTATGTATCTGTATGTACATTAGGGTGGTACCGAATTTGTGTCTATGTGATTTCTTCGACCATAGTCCACTTTCATGCAAAAAGTGTAGAAATTCGAATTCCTTACTACAAATTGTAATTAAACCGAAAGAGAAATTGTAATCAGGTGAACTGACTTACATATATTCTCTCTTAAAGTCCTTCTGCATTGACGCAAAAGCATGCAGAGTGGCAGATGATAATTGTTATCACCAAATGAATGAAAGATTTGAATCCTGAAGGGTTTATGTTAAGTTAGGTAAAGTCTATGGGAGATACCAGAAACGTCAGGATTATCCGGCCGATTTTTCAACATTTTAACAAGCATTACAGTAAATACTATTGACTGAAATCTAAGTTACTGCGCATTGAGGTTTACATGGGGAATATCAGATTTCGCTAAATCAGTTAAATTCATGGGAGTCATCAGAATGGAGATTATTCTGGAGTCCATTTTACATTAAATTCATCAAGCGCATGATCCGTTGGTTCAATACAACTATTTGATAGATGTAAAGCTAAAAATATGTGGGTTAAATTGGTCACTTATGTGGGAGGCACCAGAAGGAGCATGGTTACTTGGTCAACTTTTCTCAAATTTTGCTGGATAACATAAAGCATCACAAAGAACAAACAATGCAAATACTGCGGTCTACGAATTATGAGTTACAAGGAAAAAGTTAAAAGTAAAAAAATTGACCAATTCTATGACAGATAGCAGAAGAGACGAGACAATACGGTTGAATTTAATTTTTGGAGCAAATATATATACAAGATATATGTACAAGAATTCAAGTTGCTACAGACTACGTGTTAGAGGTTACAGGGGAAAAATTGGGTAGGCCGACATAGCCCGTATTCATCCTCGGCTACGGGCAGATGAAATATTAGACTGTGCCAAGTTTTAATAAGTTTTATAAATATTTACAGCATTTATCGTGTTAACACATTGAATAAGTCCGTTTAGATGTTTGGTGCCTTAAGACTATATTCCTTTCACGGCGACAGATGCGATAACTCTAGTAAATTTACGCCTATCCTTCTGGTGCTTTCCGGAAAAGGTGATAGATTTGCATTTACGCATACGGAAATAGAGGACGGCTGATGAATGTCGCTACCAAGATTTTACTTAAAGATGTTGAAAAAATTGTTGAAAGAAACATTGAAAGAGAATCTAGTTCAATATTTGTGGTTTCAATAAGACATGCATATATCACATAGCTGGGCTAATTATGGCATAGTTGTAGCTAGGACCAGGGCCTCCTAACCTTACTGTGGGGTTATTGCAAAAATTGAGTTTACAAAACAAAACCAACAACTTGAGATGATTTATAGCAACGCATTCAAATGATAGTTGGGAAAATTACTACAGCGACGCTCCCTCACACGCAATAATCAATAACGGTGTCGCACATGAGTTACTGCGGTGCGTGGAGATCATTTAAATTCGTTAAAAACACTTAATAAATGATAACACCTTAATTAAGTAAAATGAATAAAGAAAAAATTCTTTACATGGCTTCGGTCAGTTAAACTGACTTAGACATATCTTCATACCCAATTTCCGTTGCAGCCAAAGTGTGTGGAGTGACAGAATAGAAGTAGTAAAACGCATATGATCTAAATTAACGCACAATAGAAGAAACAGAATTATAACTTACTGACTTACTAAAGCTTCCTGTATTTTTTCCAAATTTTGTTGCGTTGTATAAATTAGGAGTTAAATTTAAACATTGTATATAGAAGATACCGGAAAGGATGGTAATCCTTTTTGTCAAGTTTAACGATGTACCATAAAGATATATGGAAGTTATTATGACTAACGGCTAGCCAGACAGATAAACGGACATAATTAAATCGACTTAAAAATCACAAAATATTTGGTACTTCAGACCCTTCCTTCTGAATGTTATCCACCAACCAAACCATATTTTTAACCAGGTATTACATTGGTCAATCTAGCACACTCTTCTAACAACTCCGTATAAACTCCTTACCAATAAATATATTGATGTTGTCACAATTCTTGCAACGTTTACATGAAGCCACTGCAATCTTGGGCATGGTTATTTCCATCGTGTACTTGAACTTGCTCATTCCGGTAACTCCCATGCAAAATAACGAAAGATTTTCTTTTCCACCTACAACATAACTATCGCCCAACTTAACAGGTTTCATTCGTTGGGTATCCTATCCCCTTCAACTTCCCATCATACAAACGACCTTGAAACATAAAACATTGCTTTTAGGATAAATTCTGAAGATGACATTTTTGAGATGTTTTTTAAACACAACCTTCAAATGCTTTTAGCATCTGCTTGACTGAACTGAACTGAATACTGAATACCGGCTAACTAACAATTTCGTTAAAAACTATTTGTCCATGTGGCTCATTGCCACCCTAATGTATGTACATGATAATTCCATTTTTGTGAGAGTTCGTACCTCGAACAGAGGCAGAGAAAGAAGGGTAAAAGATTTAATTTCTCGTAATTCCTTTCAAGTGGTAAACTAAAAAGGCTTACCAAAGAAACGGAATGTTTTGAAATGAGAATTAAGGGAAAAAACAAAAGATTAAAAACACAACCGGTGGCATTAAAAACATTTATAAATAAACTAATAGTTTGTCTGTAGAATGGCAACAATAGCAGCAGGACGACAGCAATGAAATTGGGTAAACATAGCTTGGGAGCAAATAGAAAATGTAAACGGAATCGGAGGGAAAACAGTACGATGGAGGAGCAAGATTTTCGAAGATTTACTGTGTTTGATGTTAGTCTTAATTAAACGACAACTGCAGCGACATCTGTTAACCTAAGGAAATAATACAGAAGCATTAAACGGAACTAATTTTCAGTGTCATCTGCAGCCCCAATGAGCATGCGATCTAGTGCGTTACATACAACGAAGTGGGTTAAATTAGTAGCTAACAAACATGAAATAATGCCCAAAATGGGAACATTGTAGATGGAAAATTAGAAATATTCAATTACGAAATCTAATTCAATATGCAGAAATACACTCACATATGTGTAATACTAATTTTATGAAATATTGAAAAAACCTAATTTTAAATATTTTTCATGAGGAAACGGGTATTATTAATATAGAAAATACATTGTCCCCAATTATTAAATTCAAGTCAAAATCGAAACACAATTTAGAATATTTTGTTTGCATGAGTTTAGCCTCATTCGGAAATACCTAAACATCGGGGTCAAACGTCTCGTAAATTTTTCAAATTATTAAAATTGGACATTTGGAAGCACTAAACTGACGACAGATTATCGTACATCTGAAAAGGGTACCACTGTATATCGATCATTTCTATACGATTTTTTGCGTCGAGAATTTCTCTTGCGAAACCTGAAGAAACCTGGGTTTTATAAAAAAATAAACCACATTTGACTAATTTTGAGCAAAAAATAATTAAACCCATATTGAACCTCATATAGTGGCAGAGATTTTTACACGTTCACCTATAGTGCATGAAGTACAGATATATTCATTTATTGACTTTAAAACCGCCAGTCTAGCAAGGCTGACAGCTGTTAAATACCCGTCATCTGAAGTGTTATTTACTTAGTTTCGAAAATTTATTTTCGAAAATGGATTGTTTAAAAACCAAAGAACGCTAAAAAATAGTTGAAACTTATTATAAAAGTGGTGATTCAAATGTGGGCATTTTTCGTGCATTACGGAATGATTATGGTCGTCGTAATCGACCTAATAGCATTATATGGGAATATATATATGTATATATACTGTGACTCCATCGCATAATCGGACAAGCATTAGTCTGATATGTATGTGCATAAATCTAAAAAAAAATATTAAATATATGATTTTTTTACTTTTATTTACATTCTACATTATGTAGTATATAAGTGTAATTTGTCTAAGTATATACTCTAGAAAGATCATCAAAACTGCGCCTAGAACATTCAAGTATGATATATGCAATCTCTTTCCTCCTTTATCTGTGGGTGGGACTTTTCTAGAATTACGTTTACGACAATAAGTTATGTTTGTTCCTCTCACTCCTATTATATAGTTTATTGTTATCTCCTTTTCACCAGTTATGTAAATAAGAACATTCTAGAATTAAGTCTATGATATACCACACTATTCTGTAAATATGTTTGTCTTTGTTGCACCCATTATGTAAATATGTGTTCTCTCTGAAATATTGTAGCATTTTCTAGAATAAGTAATTTTAGTATAAATAGAGCAACTTTGTACATTTTGAGGAATTAATAAAGTTGACGTTGATGTGGAAATACGCTCCACGATACCAAAATTACAGTCTTAAAGATTAATAAAAAAAAACACTTTTCATGATAACGGTAATTTTGCAACGAAAAAGAAAATTAACTCAACGCGCGCTCAACTCATAATCGGAAAAAGAAGACGAAATGACGAAAGAGAACAATTAATATTTTGTGGCATATCCTTTGTTCTCAAGAACGGCCTCTTCTCAAGATCTATGGGGTTCCACGCTTCCAGTAAAGCCGCCTTAAGCTGTTAAATTGTTGTTGGTGCACTCTTCCGGCTAATTCCTCCCAAAGATGTTCAATTACGTTAAGATCTGGACTCTGTGCCGGGGTTTCTATAAGTTTGGGGCAATTATGGGTCAACCAAAGTTTGCCACACCCGAAGTGTGCTTGGGATCATTGTCCTGATAAAAAGCAAAATCATTTGCTTACATTTTCCTTCAAAATGTTGAGGTAGCCAAATTTGTCCATTTTACCATCAATAAAATGCAAATTGCTCACGCCCAGCACTCGACATGGAGCCCCAAAACATAACAAAGCCTCCTCCATGCTTAACAGTAGCTTTTGTATTTTGGGGATTAAATGGTACATTTGGTTTACGCCACACAAACATCTTTCCATCTGAACCATTTAAATTGAATTTGCTCTCGTCAGTGAACAGAACCTTCTAAAGAATAAAAACTATCAGCAAAAATTTATTTTAAGATGTCTTTAAACCAAATTATCTTATTCCAAAAATCGTTTGTTTTAAGCAAATGCTTTTTAGCAAATGTTATTCTATTGTTTTTATTCTTAAGGCTAATAAATGTTTTTTTCTGCCAATTCTACCATTGTAGTTATATTTGTGCAATGCATTACGAACAGTATTTAAGCAAACATCTTTTCCACTGCTGGTTTTTAAAAATATTTTTAGTTCTTTTGCAGTTTTAAAAGGATCTTGTTTGATTTCCTTCAACAAAGAACGCCGTTCTCGATCAGTTAATATTTTGCCTTGACCTTCCCTACTTTTATCAGCTAACCTGAACTCATCACCGAATCTCTCTTAATAACGTCGTGGACAGTGGACTTGCTTCTTTCAACTAATTCAGCAATTTCTCTCACTGTTTTACCCACAAGATTCAATTTCACCTTTAATTGTCTTATTTCGACAGTGGATTGCTTTCCCTTCGGGACCATTTCTAATAAATTTTTACTTATTGTTAGAACTAGAAATGTCTGCCAATAAATGACTAAATGTAACAACAAAAAAAAAAAAAACAAAACATATTTGTAAACTAACGGTTTTTTTTTGTTATTGATTTTTTACTCTGTCCGATAATGCGTTGAGTACAAACAATTGAGTTAATTTTGTGTTTCTATGTAAATTTACAGTTGTGATGGAGAATGTTGTTATTTTTTTATATTTGGAAAGACTAGAGTGTAGAGTGCAAATAAAAACAAAGAAACAAAAAAATTATTACGATTTGGTTTAGTTCAGAGAACGCAAATATCAAACAACAAACACATACAGCCACTGTATGTACATATATACATATATGTATATATATGTATATATATATGTACATAAATATATATGTATATCAACGTACTTATTCATAGGAACTTTTCAACGAAATCTAATTACTGTTTGTAAAATTTTCGAATATACAGAAAGAGACGCAATTTAGACAATTAATAGTACAAAACATTCTGAAAACTCCCGGTATTTTATTAGTGACTATTTAGAACTGATCCTAATGCTATACTTCTGCGGACTTTCCATTATTTTTGCACCCAGTTTTAAGTCACTTAAGAAGTACAATATTTGTAATAGGATTCACCGACACTTCGCATAATACAATTGCTAAATAAAAATGCAAAATGATTCCTAGATGAAACAATAGTAGGATCACCTGAGTTAACAGTTAATTTTTATAATGTGTACAAATTCACAGGCCACCGATAACATATGTATGTCTACTCAAAAATGGACCTATTTTTTGGTCTTACATAAATTTAAAAATGTATCCCTAAATCAGTTGTTTTCTCTTAAAAACCAATTACTTGTGAGAGGAAATTGTGTCAGAAAAATACCCTCAAGGGCACAGTTACAATGATAGACAGACGTATAAAACTACTTTTTAAAAATGTTCTGTTCTTCGTATATTTTGTATACCTTCATCCATAGGAATGAAAGTGTATATAATTTGCCAGTAGGCCATTCCCTTCTGGTACGTCCCATACCAATCCCAATCCCATACCAATTTTCCTAAATTAAAAATTTTTCCTTACATTTCATCACTCTAAATTTGCAGTAACTTACATTTCTGTACATTATTTTGGGTGGCAAATATTGAAAAATAGATCAATTGCCTGCAGCTTTTAATTAGCGGTGGTAGACTAGATTTTTGTAAGCTGCGTTGATTCATAAGTGTTGGTGAAATCCGAGAAAAGCGAACAGGTAACCACGCCTCATCCCTATATTCTCCTAGCATCATATATTTCGAAAAGGTTTCCTGAACTCACTCAATTTTGGCACATATCGTATGTTCGCTGAGCTAACAGGATGCACCGCCAAGCCTCCTTCTGGTCTTATCGATTTATCAAAATTAATTGTTTTCCTTGTAATTCCCCTTTCGTTGACTACAATCAAAATCATTGATTTCAATTATACTTCCCTAAAATACTTGGTAAAATTTTAAGAAATCGACCAGATAACCACGTGTTTTCTAATGCTTCCCATACAAACTATATATTTTAATCAATACATTCCCTTTCTTATTCTTCCAACAATTGTACTACATTTATTATAATTCATTAAGCGCTAAGCCTTTGAAAAACTTAGTTTTGCGGATGGAAATAGCCTGCGTTTTCACGCGCCTTAGCTGATTTGGCAAAAATAAATGATTTTTGTATAATTTCTAAGCCAAAGACATTAGATTATGATAAATAAGTAAGTTCAGTAAGTCATAGTTTTGTTAATTTTATTGTGCCTCAATTCAGAGCATTTGTTGACAGGAAACCAGCAGTTTTCCACCCTCCTTTTAGCATTCCACACACTTTTGCCATAATGCAAAAGGACGTTGGGTGAAGATTATGCAAGTCAGTTAATATGGCTGGAATTTCTGTACTGTATGTTTATATTCTTTACTTTGTCAGGATTTGTAAGTCAGGATTGTATGTTTCATTGATAACCCCAAATGAAGAAACACAGCTAGGGTAACTTCATTGTTGTTCATTGTTGAAACTTTTTGAGATTCGCCCGGATATTGCTTTAGTTTGGTCTGCCCGCAACCTTTTGGCGGGTTTTGTTATATTTTATTGATAACGCTGTCGAACGATTTAACAATGGGGTTCTTTCAATAGACTACATAAGCTTTGTCTTTTTTGTAAAATCCGAGATTTCACCTATTGAATTTTTTGGTCATCATTTGGTCTGTTGAAATGTTGTCAAAAGTTAATATATTATTTCCAATAGGTGTTCTATATTTGAATTAAATCTACATTTGAAAAGACGATGGGAAATACATTTCTGTTTTATGTTTTATGGTTCTGGGTTTACAGAATTTTCATGCGCGTGAACAGTCTTAAAATGTAACTCGTTTGTCACAACCGTAACAAATTTTTCAAAATACCAATTGAAGGAAAAGATTGTTGCTATTAAGACCATATCACTGTAAATTTGAGAGTAGAGTTTAAATCTTTCAGTAAAAATTTGTTATCGATATCTTCCATAGTTCAAAATTTAAGCGTTCCCAAAACGAGCAACAGTACGCCGAGTCAACTAGTAAAGAAATAAATAAAATATGTTATGTCTTAGCACATGACAAAGTCAAACAATAAGATATAAGGAAATTAATAATAGATGTTTTTTATACCTGCATCCGGAAGAATGTACATATCATTTGATATGGCAAAAATGTTATATCCAGAATGAAACGTTTAAAGTATCAGGTATCTTTTGAACAAATAGCTGGCTGGTTGACACGATAACTGTCGTAAATCTTTATAAAACTTGTTAAACTTGCCATAGCTAGATATTTTGTAAACGAACTGTATCGGTTCTTTCCCTGTAACCCCTATCTAGTACAATGCAGTAACTTCGAATTTATTCCGTTTTATTAATTAATTGTGCTAGCGGAATTTGAAAAAAATTGATTTTTTTTTATTCATTTTTATACCTCCCATACAAATGACTGATTTAAACCTCATGTTCCTTAATTCATATCTTTTACTTAGTTGACCTAAATTTAGTCAAACTTATTACTTGGTGATTTGCTCAAATATCATTTCAGAGTGAACAAAATGCGCAATTGCCGTTCTTCCAATACAAATTGGGGTATTTCGGGAATTCAAGCTTTGCTCCATAATTTCTAATTAGTTAGATGTATTTAGACAGCAGTTCCCTAAATATTTGTTCGCTGTGTTCGTTTAAAAAAACTTGAGCAAGTAACCACGCCTATTTTGGTAGCCCCATGCAACTGGCCAACTTAGCCCACGTAATCATAGTTTCAAGTTTTCAAACCGTTGCGTTGAATTCAGGCAAATTTTGCTCACATCATGCGATTGATAAATTAAGTTCTGAGTAATAAAATGGAGAGCATGACCAAGCCTCACCCGATACCTAATTTTTCCGCTATAATCTCTAATTTGTGAACTGTATTATAATACTAAATATCATCTGAAAAATCGATCAGATAAACACACTCTTTCTGAAAACTCCCATGCAAATTGCCTAATCTAACTTATATATTATTATATATTTGTACTTTTTTCAGTATTGATTAGCATACAGGAACCATTTAATAACCTTGTTATTGGAACGGAAATAAACTTCATTGTCATACTTCTTGGCAAATATCAGTTGTCCTTCTATAATTTGTAAGACTTCAATAAGTTATAATTTTGCTGTATTTTAAAGAGAGAGTTTTCTGATAAGAGTCTAGCAATTTACCACATCTTTCCTGACAGCCCTAACAGTTTCGCCAAGACAATATTGGCTGAAGGTACATGTGCATCCCGTGATTGAAATTTCTATACAGGTTTATTTACGAACCAAATGCTACCTTAGCTTTTCACATTATTAGCAGGTAATATTCCAAATGAAAAAAAATGTTAACAATATTCACCCCGTCAAAGTTTTCAGAAAACCCGACTCTTCTGTTAACTTCCCCATTTTAACAGATAATCGATGATCGATCGTAATCGATCCCATTTTTCCATTTGGGCCACAGTACATTGTGCAGTAGGAGTAAAGGAAAAAACGGGCCTGCATTATGCCACTCCTCAAAGGTTTCACCGATTTTGATGAAATTTCACAATGGCATACGAGTATCTGAAGTGTTCGCAGAGTCAGCTCACCAGGTATAGTCAGACCCGCACAATGAGAGTTCAAATTACGGTACCGCGGGTTTGATAAATAATTATTGTGCTATGTTTCTAATCAGATTACAACAGTTTTACGCCTTCTGTTTTTTGTCAGTTGTAAAGCAAATAGGAGTTTAAACTATTTCCGAAAATATGTTTTCGACCCGCTATATAATATTACGTAAACTGCTAAGGAAACCACTACAACAACTTCTGCATGTTAAAAATGGCAGAAGTTCAATTCAAAATTTTACCCAAATTAGCTTTAACTATTATATTTGCAATCATTTTTTCTTTTTTTTATTGTATATAAACAAATTTATAACTGCATTTATTTAAAATAAATGTGTCGATGAAGACACAAAGCAATCTATCAAAAATATCACTTTTCGGAATTTTTGGTGTTTGTTTGTGATTTTAAATTTTTTTTATTATTCTATGTTATCTACAATTATGTCAGCTTATAGTCGGAATTTTATTGTGCACAGTGCACAAATAAATATTTTATTGCACTTTCTATTTTTTAGAAATTACATACCGCCTACTCTTGAGTTTCCTTATTATATATGTGCCTACACGCTCTGATCATTTGTATAAAAGTCAATCAATCAATTATATTTTTTTGGAGGGGAAATGGTTAAAAATTTGATAAAAAAAATAGATTAGAGTCATAAAATTCAAGTTGACGCATCCGAACGTGTAAAATTTAGTAATGTAAATTTGGTAAATACAAAATCTGTTAGTTATAAATATTAACGTTTGTATTCAGATTTCTCTATAAATATACAATTTGTTGATATACCAAAAAATCAAAGTTTGAGACAGGTTTAAAGAAATTTTTAAAAAGGAAAAGTAGCCAGCGGAGGCGAAACAAATAGCTGACATTTTTTTCTGGTTTACTATTACTGTTTATCGAGGAAGAAGCGATTACTCTAATGTTTGAACTATGGCTAAGTCGCAATAAATATTTAGTATGAATATTAAAATAGTACTTGCTCAATAAAGAAGTTATTATTGTAGTAACAAACAACTCATTTAAAGTATTGAAAACTTATTAACTTATTAATTACATGATGGTACAAGTTATTTAAATTAGGTAATTAAGTAAAATTTAATTTAAATGTTGCATCCAAATTTGATCCAAATAATGATGTAATTAATAAAACTTTTGAGAGCAGACAAGAGACTAACGTAACACAAATCAATAAGAATAAGGCAACTTGAAGGAAAATAAGTAAATATCACTCGGGCGATACAGTGCAAATAGAAGCGCAAGGTATATTTCAATATATGGACACCATTATATGATGTATTCCTATACCCGGACACCATTTAACAGCAACATATATTTGTTGGGGAAATTCGGTTTGACAAATGCCATCCAAAACCTGCAAGACTTTAAAATGTTTTACAAATATTTAATTCTGGACCATTCAGATAAATAACCGCCGGAAATGTCTTAATAATAAGATACAATTTATTAAAGTGAAGACAACCGGAAATTTAAAAAAATGTGGATAAAAAATCTCCAGTGTAAAAACCAATTCATTTCTGAAATAGCACTTTTGAACCATGAGGATGAAGAAAGAATCATCACGTTATTACACATGCAGTTGTATTCGGATGTGTTACTTCTGTATGTTTGAATGTTTCCGTGCCTGGGCATGAGCGTATGGAAAAATTCGACTATTGACTTTGTTAACACTTCCCTGCACATCCGTTTGCTTATGCATTGCATACAATCGCGTTTACACAAAAGTGTATGTGAACGCTGAAAAAAGTTCGGTTAGTGTATACAACAAGGGACAAATGTTAGTCCCTCTGAATGAAATTTCGTAGTTGTAACTGTACTAATGGATTGACACCCTTAACTGACAATTTTTGTGAGTGTAGGTGCAAATAAACGGCACCAGACATGGAGGCAACCGAGTGTTAAATAACGTTGACTCAGTGTTTGGTTTGCTGGTTGAATCGACGGACTCGACCGCGGCGAAGTCAGAAAAGGAAATAAGGACAAATTCAAGTCAACCATGGCAGCATACCACGAAAGCGATAAAGAGTAATCGGAACAAATCAAAAGTCAGTTTATTTGAAATGTCACAACTTCAGGACAGGGAAAAGATGAAAATGTAACATTCGTTAAAGGCTTCAATAACTCTATGATAGCCATTAAGCAGATTTTCTGCTCGTTTTGTGGCGTCTTCAATTTGATTTAGAGACTAAAAATATTATGTATATTTTTCTTATTATTTTTATACACAGATATTTGTAATTTGAATAAATTGTACGAATAAAATTCATTAATTAATAACAGATCTGAATAACTAGGACGTTAAATCACTAGAATTATTATATTCACATAGGAAATAATTCCAAGCGCTTCGGTCTTCTGCGCTTCTTCTCTAATTAGTCACATCAAGTTTCAAAGTACTTCAAAAGCTAGTTCCTTCCAGATCAGTTTTGGCCGCACCCTTCTGCGCCGTCAAATTCCTTGTCGAAAACTTTTCGTGGTAAAGCATTTGGGTCCATCATGACCTAGCTTATTGTTCACATATTAGGTGGTTTTGATAACAAAAAAATTATGCACTGATAATGTCATTTCTTTCCAAGAATATGCGTTATGAGCAATTTTAAAATTTCTGCGAAATACTCGTTAAATTTTGTTGAGTTTATTTTATGAAGTTACCTTTCAGAAAATTTATGTATATACTTTTTTTAATAAGTTTTTTATATGTAAAAATTAATGTAGGTACTTTTTTCAAAAAAAAAAAAAAAAATACGAAAAATCGATTTTTTTAATTTTTAACTTCTTGTGTAAATACTTGGAATACTTGTTGTTAATGCCATAAAAAAAGTTTCACAAAAATTGGGAAAAATTTGTTTCTGCTATTAGCAATAAAGTGAACTAAGGTAGATAAAAAAACGAATGTTTTTACTTCAAAACTCGAATAACTTCAAAAGTTTAAGGGATAAAAGATGCATAAAGCAATGTTTTTTGAAGACCAGCTAGAAGAATACACACCGGATAAGTTTTTTTTTTTAAGTCGGATAAAAAATTTAAGAAGTTGTATCGTTTTTAAACGTTTAAATTCCCGAGGTGTCCTACTTTGAGGTGTTGTGGCGCAGACCCATTTAGAAATATAAGGTCCAAATTTGAAACTTAAACTGAACTACCTCTCTCTATAACCACATGAAATTTAATCAAAATCAGATAACCAGTTTAGAAAATGTAGACTTACTTATTATTTTTTTTTTTCAAAACCACCCACTGTTCACCAATACTCTTTGCTAACGATGATGGGTTCATATACTTTCTGAAGTACGAGGTGTGTTCAAAATATAAGGTGAATTTTCAAATTTTGCAGGCTACGTACATTCGTACTCCTTACAATGTTCCCTAACGGTACGCGTTACAATCGGCTGCAGTGTTGTCCTGTGTGCAACAACCTTTTTCTTAGACACTATGTGAGCGACATTCTTTATCGTATCAAGAGTTATCTTAGTGCGGTTTTGCACAGGAACATCAGGGTCAAGGGCGTTTAGTTGTTTAGTTGTAGTAGTTGAGAGACTTTGGTGGAGTAGGCTATGGTTACTTCGGGGGGGTTGCAGCTTAGCGACGTCTAGTTTTCTAGTGCGTATCTTAGCTGCAACCACGGACCACACTGACGTCCTTGGCACTTGAAACAAGTTTTCTCGTGTTATGACCAGGAGATAGCCATATTTCCTTATGAATGTCTTTATCGGGGAATCTGGTTTCACTTACTACATACACTTACTACACTGCGGTACGTGCGGCATAAAGTCTAAGTTTAATGAAATCAACTCAAATTACTGTGTAAATGTACAACGTTTCTTTATTCCATTTCGTACCGAAATCATATCCACTCGCGCCAGCACAAACAGCCCATAAGCAACAACAAAAAAATAAATGTCGAAAACTATCAAACCACGAATTAATTTCTTTTGAGTCATATGAGTCATGAGATGTTGGAACCGTAAAAAATAACTTGTAGAATTAGTGTCTGGTGCGGATTTTAGTTCATTAGGCAACATTTTTAATTTTCTCCACCAAAAAGGCAACTCATAAAATTATCCAATTTAAATTTTTTGAACACCTCATTTTTCCAATGTTGCACCTCCTACAAATGGTATAGATTTTGGCATTTTTTTTTTTTTTTTGTTAGAGATCTGTACAATAGAACAAAAAAACTTGATTTCGGTACTATATTATCTATCATAAAAAAGTTTTTTTAAAACTGCAATTTTAATTTTTGTTCCACAGATCTGTTTAATTATGCCTAAATATTTGGTAGATAACAATTTTAAAAATCAAGATTTAACACAAACAAAACCTTCCAACGAAAAGATCTATTTGATTCTGTCAAGTTTGCTGATAAGGGTATGTTTTACTAAAACAGTTTTAAAAACATGAGATCAGGAATGACAATATATCCAAAATGTTTCTGAATAATGTTAAATAAGTGAATTCTTAATCCTTCACTCATACTTCGCTCGCACTTGGTACAAAAAGAATTATAACGTATTGACGAAGGCGTGATATTCCAAGCTTATTGGAAAGAAATTCCACTCCATAATAGAGCTATGGGCGCCTATCTGACTGTATAATTGGCAGGCTCAATAACTCCGACAAATATCTAAGAATCCTAGCAAAAATAAAGTAAAATATCTATGCCATTCGTCGTACCTTCCATACATAATTAGCGGATGGACAAAAATAACTAACTCAACTCTAATTTTGAATTGGTTCGTTGGTTAATACGGCGTTCAACTTGTGATATTGCGGCAATTTTTGTCACTGCCTTTTTCACTTCCATAAAAGTTATTTCAAATCATAATATATTAATACTACTTCATACTGCATTTTTTTGTTAAACTTTAGTTTTTGCACCGTAACTGACTTCTCCCGTACAAAATGGTACACTTATTTGGCAAAAAATACCTTTGTGCTTAGGTCCATAATATCCGAAATATTTCGTTTAATACGCTTAGTATTGTTGGAGAGATTCGACGTATCCTAGTCGCCAAGCAAATGATATAACACCGAAAAAAATGCATTATAAATTTTTAAATATTCTAAAACCATAGATTAAAACTATTCACGCCCCGCTCTGTGCCATCAACACAAGAAGCGTTTGTCAAAACCACTTTTTCTCTCATAACTTAGAAGTCATGTGATCTATTAATTGTAACTAACGCCAATTTTGATATTTTTTGGAGCATGTTAGTCATAAATTAAGATTTTAGGCTGATTTTTGCTGCAACTTTGAGCTACCCTCTACCTTAAAACAAAAGTATTTGTATAAATCTGCTCAAAATAGAATATAATGGCATTGTCTTCAAAATTATATCATGACTAAAATTGAATGAAAATTAAATATAAACCGCCATATTCATATTCATGCTATGAATATTTGGTTTATAGACCTTTTATAAATGTTTATCAATAAGACCCTAAAAAATTGAGATCGTTGCCGAAATGTACAAGTTACAACACAAACCAGGTAATAATTCAATCAACTGGAATTACGGTTTCGAAATTCTCGAAAATAAATATCGATATCAATGTGTTACATTTTGTAGGAGAATTTAATTCGTAGGAAGATATTTAAATAACGAAGACGTTTAATTTAGATTTCAGATTAGACACATTGGATCGCAGAAACTACTGATCAGTTGACATGAGATGTACGATTGATTTACTGAGATAAACTTAGCTTTCGTTATCAATACCCAGTGTCGACGTAGTGTCAAAGTTAAGTACATTTGCAAGTTATCTGTTGTAATAATAATTCCAAGGAAAATTTTAATACAAAGGTATTTATCTTTAAAAATTTAAATGTTTATTTTTCGTCTTGGTCGATAATTCCAAAAATACCAAAAAAAAACTAAAATATTGTCTTATGAAACAAAACCAGAGTTGTTTAATTATCTCCAACCATTTAGCCGCGAAAAGCCTCAATTCCATTATATTCCTTTAAACTTTCACCAAGGGGAATGAAGGTATATGTCATTTAATGCGGCCAAAAATGTAACACCAAGAAGGAAACATCTAATGTGTCAAGTATCTGTTGACCAAATATGTTGCATGACTTTGTGTGACAAATGAGCGAAGTCCACCTGTCTAGGCTGGTTGATGCACACAATAACTGCAGAAAATATTTGTGGAACTTCTTAAAACTTGGTATAGCACAATTTTCTCATTGTAAATTTTCATGCGTAAAATATAAAAAATAATCTAACGATATATTACACCCCTTCTGGAACTCCCCTTGCAAATTAGCATTTCAACCCATGCATTTTTCTGTTCATACCTTTTGTGCAGTTGTACTGAATGTGATCAAATTTGGTACACGTTGGGTGTTTCCCAAAGTAAAGTCTCAAAATGAAAACGGAGCGCATTGTCGTAATCCTTTTGGTATCCTTTTAATTTTGAAGTAGCAGGCTGTACTAGGACATAATTTTTTCCATCACATTGCATTATAATTTTCTATCCAACTGAGAAAAAATCAATTAAGTAGCCACGCCCATTTTTATATTCCCAATACACATGACCGATTTAACCCATTTATCCTTGTCTCCGCCTTTTTCAATCAATTGTGCCAAATTCAGCCAAACTTGGCATCAAACATGCGTTTGGTAAATTAAGTTCTAAGATTTTGATACGTCCCATACAAAAGGCCCGATTTATCGAAAATTAATTTTTCACTATAATCCATAATTTGCAGTTACTTAAATATTTGTCAAATACGAGTATATTGCGTTGTAATGCTGGGTAACATGTGAAAAAATCCAGGGAAATTATGTAATAATTATGTAATTTTTCTTATTCCTAGATTCTTATTTTTTATTCAATTGTACTACACTCAATATGATTCATCACGCAGAATGTTTAAGTGAGAGTATTTTTGATATGAACCTAGCAATTTATCACGCTCCTTCAGGCACATCTGAGACTTTTGCAGCAACGCAAAGGAGCGTTGAGTGTAGGCATGTGCAAGCCGGTTCATCTGACTGAAATTTCTGTTTAAAACAACTTTGCTATGAGACTATAATATAATAACAAATATATATATGTAATAACAAATATTTTGTTTCGTAGAGTAGGAAAAATCAGTTATCGTAAATTGTGGCACTCTTACTCTCAAATTGTTACCTGATGTTAAAGGTTAAAGATCCTGTCAATTTGCATTTTCGCTAATCTGCAAACGTGGTTCTGATGTCAATTTTTGTGAAAGACACAAATTTTACGTACGCAATTTTTTATATGCAAGAAATCTAATTTGACCGACCGTGATACGATAGTTAGTACACACGACTATTGTTCGCATGATCCCAGGTTCCACCCCGAATATAGCGGCGGTCACCTCGATGTGTATAACGAACATTTTGAGTAGTTGAGTTATCAATAAGTCTTGTGAATGCCTCTCAAACTGTGACGTTTAAGTAAATATTTTAATTTTTAAACCGCCTACCAATGAATGGTGATACATTAAGTTTGGTCTTCTTTTTGTAATGACCAGAAGTACTAACGACGTAAACATACGTATTCTTGACCTAAGTAGGGTAATCCATTCGCCTGTCTCTTGAAAGCACGGTATATGTCGAATTTAGTAGAAGTTGGAATTTAGCGTCATACGCAGCTTGGCTTCTGAATCGGCTCAGTAGGAAAGATTTTTTCGATTTTGTAATTTGCTGATTAATTAGAAAAATGTACATATTAAATCAATGTGGTACGTACGGATAATAGAATGATTTATTCCAAAGCACATATTTTACGCAACTATTCTAACTATATTTATCGTCATAAAAATAAAAAAATTGGTATACTTACAATTTAGACTGGGAAAACGGTTTAAACCAAAATATCGTGTGAGAAGGGATCATTTTAATTAGACCACTGGCGACGAATCGGTAAGCCTTGACCAATCCTACGCCACATAAGTGTGACAAACGGCAAATGTGACCAAATTTTAAACAATTTACCAATACAAGCATAGATTTATGATGTAGGCTCAGACCTCTGAATATTGAAAAATATTGACTATTGGACAATGGACACTGGCACCCACATATTTCTGTGACTATAAACAAGACTTGCGGTGCTTTAGATTTTGTGAAATGATGGAGTAAAGAAATCTTCTTATATGTTCAGTTTGTCCGAATACAGTATAGTTGGGAAGAAAATGAATTTTGGTGCCTAATTACGTATTCAAATGTAAATTACTTAGTACGCAGGCATACTCGTAAAAATTATTCACTTCAATAAAAATGAAAGATTTAAAACGACTTCTTCAGTGCTCTGCTTGTTGGGAAACAATAGCAAATAACAAGTTGATATCGATATTTTTAGAAACATAATGTGAGTTCTTAATGCTAGAGATGAATGTCCTTCCAATAATCTTTGTTGTGGTAATATTATTTATAATTCAATAAAATTTCACTGTCATTTGTAACATGAAATGCGAATCAAGTAAACGCTGCTACTTCGACTTGATTTTTTGGCCACATTTACAGAAACATTGCAAACACTCAAATGTATTGAACAACATTCAAGCTGCTACAATAAAAAGGGTGTCACATCCCATTAAGAGATCACACAGAACATATTTATCTGACTTTTGACTGGCACATTTCAATTATTTAACAATTCGGAAAATTTTTGACGATATTTTATTAATTTACCGGATGTTTGATTAAAAATCGGCACTTGAATGTCCAAACTTATCCTCGTTTTGTCGTTATTGTTCATGTAAAATGTAAAATGTGAAATGTAAAATGTAAAATGGAAAATGTCAAATGTAAAATGGAAAATGTAAAATGTAAAATGTAAAATGTAAAACGTAAAATGTAAAATGTAAAATGTAAAATGTAAAATGTAAAATGTAAA
>JAHXMU010000251.1:2115314-2131687 GCA_019455685.1 Philornis downsi
TGTAATTTGACATACGATTACGTTATGTGTCTAACAAATTAAGTCATAGATATGAAAACGGAAGGCGTTGCCATGTCCCTTTTGGTACCACCACACAAATTTAAATTAATGAAATATAATTTTTCCGCTTTGATCCGTAATTCTTAGACTTAGAATTACTTATAGTTTTGGCAATTGTGCTGCATTATAACGCTTCGTAAAATTCGAAAAAATCAACCGGATAATGGCTCAACCGGATCAATAAATCAACCGGATAACCGCGGTCCATACAAATTACATAATTTTATCCATAGATTCGTGCAGTTCATTAACTACACTGTGTAATTTGGCATGTGTCAGGCGTTAGGCAAACTTAGTTCTGAGAATGAAAATGGGCTATATTGGCGCGCCCTTTAGAATATAACACATTCAAATTGAGCGATTTAGCAAAAATCAGTCTTCTGCTCAAAATCAGTAGTCTCTATAACTTCTAAACTGGGGACTTTAGAAAGTATAATTTTACTTCGTTGATTGTGTTTAAATGTATAGTATATTTAAGTCAGTTCAAGTAAGTCAGTTCGTGAAGTAAGTCAGTTCACCTAGCTGAAATTTCTATTCTGATTTTACAATGATTTAATTCGTTCTACCCATTGTTATCCAATCCTGAAGAATGTTACTTAAAAAACTGTAAAATTAACAATTACATTTAACACTTTTGTAAGACAACTGAGACAAATTCGCCTCTATGTCTATCTAAACGACTGTTGGACACGATATCTCAATAAATCTAGAGCAATACTAATCAAAATCTGCTGGTAGTGATATTTTCTTTAGTTAAAATCGCTACCAACTTTGTACTTTCCATACAAAACGACAGATTTGGTAAAAACGTACTTCCGTCCATAATTTAGAATTCCTACATTTCATTGGAATTCAATTAGACCTGTGTTACTATTTTACGGAGAGTAAAGTAACATGTGGATCTGGTATAATTTTCATAACCTGCTTTTGCACTTACTACGTTGAAATATAAAATATTTTTGGATGATGAAGATGGACTTGTCACGTGGTCCAAATGGCTGTATGCCAAATAGCCATAAGGGGAAAGGGAATTTTGGTTGGTTTAATTGAAAAATTTCAATGGGCTAAAAGATGGTCATTTTCGGGTGATATCGATATCTGTCTGTCTGGTTGGCTGGTAGACGCTAGAAACTTGGTTCAAATCCGGGTATTCTCTCTTTTTTTTTTTTTTTTTTTTTTTGTTGAAATAAATATTTTCCCTGTAACTCCTCATTCGCACATTACAGCCTCGTGAACATTTTGCTCTGTAATTATTGGTAGAATTTGAGAAAATTGGCCGCATAAAAATGGTCCTTCTGCTCCTACCTTCTATGCAGTTAAATTTTGCATATTTCAGATCTATTTACTAATATACCTATAGTATCCAAAAATGAAAAGGGGAACGCAGTGTCACGTATTCATACAAATTGATGAATGATGAACTCTTATCTCGTAGACTGCAGAATTTTAAGTTTTTGTTCATTGTATTGTTTAATAGCATCTGACGAGATTTGAAAAACATTAAACCACGCCACCTCTGATACCTCCCATATAAATGACCAATTTAGCCCACTTATTCTTAGCTTCATGACTTTCTAGCAGTTGCATTGAATTCTGCTAAATTTGGACATTTCGTGCTTTCGATGAAGATTGAACCATAACCGGCTTAGCGAAATTTAATTTTTTTGGTGCAGAAATGCGCAAACTGCAGTAACAAAAAAATGTTGATGATATCGTATGGTTCTAATGCCTGGTGAAATGCGAAAAAAAACGACTGGATAGGCCGACCGTCTCTGCAATCTCCAATAAAAATTACATAATTTAAACTGTGTATTACTAGATTCATATAAGTCAGTTCATCTGGCTGAAATTCCTATGTTGAATTACACCGTTTTCAATAATGGATTGTAATTTTAAGCTTCATTTCCTTCCTATGACAGTCGAATTAAAATACTAGTAGAGTAATAGATTATTTTGTTACTACCCCCATATTGTCGAAATATTTTTCTAGGTCCAAGTAATAAACGATTCGTATTTTCAATACCCTTTACAATTGCAAACTTCAGTTTATTTTCAATAGTAAGTATGTATATAGGTATTGTTGAACTTAAAGTTTTGTTTTTATAAATACATACGGCAATTAAGACGGAAGAATACCAAATACAATTTCCTGAACGTTTCTAATAGAATTATATAGCATATATGATCTTTTAGTGACATGGTCAATTCTTATTTCCGTTGGCAGCTGTCTTGGGCACAAACTGACTGCATTCATTATAATTTGCGGTCGAGTGGATTCGAGTACAACGCTCTAAAGATACTTCAAATTATATACAAAAAGAGTAAGGAGAGGAAGTCTAACCACCATTAACAAGTATGAGTATATTGCAATAAGAGGAAAAGGTTTACGATAATTCTCCGGCACAGAACTGGCAACAAAATCTTATAATTCTATCAATTATAAGATTGTTGTTAAATGAAATAACGAAACAAAAGGAAACGAAGCGCAAAAGAAAAGAACAAAGAGGAAGAGGAAATGAAGAAAATTGCAACATCCATTGAGCTCTGATTTAAACTGATGTCGGTCGGATATATTTGCCATTTCAGTCTTTTGTTTTACCCTCATCGTCATTGTGTCCATCAAACTTTTTGCATCTGCAAGGCAAACCTAACCGAACGACGGGTTGAAGTTGATTTGCAGAGCTGATTTCAATTGAGGTCAACATCATGGTTAATGATTTCATTGTGTTGCAACTGCTTCGACTCCGGCTACGTCCCAGCTCAAGCCGCGGTCCTCGACGATGGTGATGACAGCGATGACAAAGCAATCGATGATGATGATGGCGATGACGATGATGCGAATGGATATTCACCAGAAGGAGAGACGTAATTAAATCAGGACAATAGTCGTTTTTTAATAAGAGTTTGATGTTTGTAAAGTGCTTTACTTCCATTCCGTTTAATTGATGAAAAACAATTGACTTAAAAGATAATAACTCAAAACAATCAAGAAAAACGGGGGAAAGCTCATCAGGGATATTAATCAATTGAAGTTCTCAAAAACATGATCCAAATGCCATAGAATGGAAAGAACGCAAAATGATACATTTCAAATTCCATTAGATAGATAAATCTGTATACATAGATCATTTGGCAAAGGTCTTTTGAATACAAAAGCGAAAGATACTCTAATGCTGAAAACTTCAAATCTATAAGGATTAATTTGAGCAATTAATTCCTTCAGGATATAATTGCAAGAGGCGTTATTGAAACTGTAATGATTGTTACGTCAAATTGAGTGTAACACATTTAGTTTCATGCATTGCAGTGACTGGACAACTTCTCGGACAACAAATGCAATAAAAAAGGTTTTTACCAAAACTCAGTAATAAATGATCCGTTGCCTTTAAACGGCCGACGAGCAAAAACTGTTTGACTCCAAAATGGAACGAATGAGTTGGCTGAATTTGGTCGATCGAACGAATGAAAATGCTTCATCACGAATTGTGATGTTACTGTCATAACTTTACTTAATTAGTTAATTTAATTATTAGTGCTTATTAGTAATTACTACATGGAAACGAAGATAAATTATATCTGGCTCAACTGCACTCACGCTCAGACAGCTAAAAATATGAACTATAAAGGAATCGGGCGGATATGTGCAAGATGAAGTTTATATGAGGAATAGAAACGTAATTGATTCAGGAAAAACTGGCGACTTGGGATACAGTGATACAGAAACCCGGTTTTAGAGTTACTTCAAAAATTACTTTTTCTGAAATTCAATTGTTTTATTCGACTAATCTGAAAACCGGTTAAACGAGTTTTATTCAGTTTTCCTATGGAAAAGCAAATTATTGTAATATCAGGAAAGTCGACTTATGCCGAAAATGTTGATGGCATAAAGTTTATGATAAACTCGTCGAAACTTGCTCTACTCAATGTTTGGACGTCCAAAAATTGCAATTTAGCTTTGCAACTGAGAGCTGGTCACTCTGTTAAAACAGAGGTTAAAAGCAAAGATCGCCGAAATATGTTAATAACTGGTGATGAACACAGTTAATGCCCTTCTCAAATTTGATGAATTAAAATGAATTTTCTAAAATTTATCAAATTAAATTATGTTGAATAACATTGAATCAAATTGAACTGTACTTGAACTGCTTCAACCAACCACGTAATTGTAAAACCTCTGTCTTGTAACGTCCATGTAGCAACGCAGGAACCAAGGTCTCATGGTTGAAACCAACAGTAAACTCGTTCTCTTTTTCAGCCGCCGTTAAAAGATACCTACTGTCGCTTTATTTTAACACACGAGTACACAGTATAGTGAACAGGAATCCATAATTTTTCTAATAGGTGGCTTTAATAATATTTATCTATCGAGTTACATTAAATGGCGTACGAAAGGTAAGATTTCGTACTCAAAAACCTTTTCAGACAGTTTTGTGATTACTTGACTTAATGGACACCGGCAAAGAGAAAATACGCCATATTTTACATTTTTTCCCTATAAAGACAAGCCAGGCGGCTGTCTTTAATGCAAATTGTCAAGTCCGACCGTCATGTAAGCACTGTTTTGGTTAACCGGGAGATAAAAATTGTACTTGTAATGTACTCGTATGCATGGTACAGCATGAGTTAATGCAAAAAAAAAAAAAAAAAATAAGAACCGAATTTCCATCTACGAATCAACGCTGAAACGTAACAAAACCTATCCATTTCTGCAGTAGATGGTGGCACTTACGACAACATGAATTGAAAACGCTTCTACTCAAATCGCTGTGTTGTTGTCGCAAGTGGTGGCTCAGCCAGGATTGACGGTGAGAAAGATTTTGACGCAAATTTGGTGAAATTATTAGAAAATCGTTCATTATGAACTGCTCCCCCGCTGTCAAACTCTTATTTAAGACTTGCACCGGGACCTTGCTTAGGAGAATCTTATGCAGCCATGTTATGTTATGCTATCCTCAAAATGGTAAAAAGTTGTGGGTATATTTGACATAAATCGGATCATTCTAATTGTCCTAAATAACGATTTGAATATCATGCAAAAATAATGGTTTCTTTTTACAACACCCCGCATTTCCTAAAGAGAAAATCGGTTGCTTTTTCAACATTCTCAAACTTTGCTGCGATCGCAGAGAAACAAACCGACCACTAAATTTAAATCGTTCGAGTCGTACGAGAATTGGAGTAACAGGAAAGCAACGGTATCTCATTTGGAAATTTTTTGGCTAAGACAGAATTATTTTGAAGAAGAGATCTAAATAAGGGAGAAAGCTCTTACCCAAAGGCATGAACTTAAAGTTTGTTGGTTACCAAGACCATTCTAAGAATAAAGGCTATGTTATCTGGGGATGTGCGGTTAATTGATCAATCAGCCAACTCAATTAACCAAAATACGATTTAATCAGTGAATTGATTAATCATTCATTTGAATTAATCATGTTTACAAACGCATAATTAATTGATTAATTAAAAAATAAATTAATTAAATTGATTGAACCTTTCATATTTTATACGATATATTGCTCCAACATATCTATTCGCCATTTAAAATACATGAATTTTTAATGAAGGTTGATTCAAATTTAATATTCAAGTGAATTGACGAATCTTTGCCTTGAAACAGATGTCTGACGGATCCGTCGAGAAGTGGGAAAAGATTATCAAGAAA
This sequence comes from Philornis downsi, assembly GCA_019455685.1. NCBI lineage: Eukaryota > Metazoa > Arthropoda > Insecta > Diptera > Muscidae > Philornis > Philornis downsi. The sequence continues at coordinate 2,121,037 of JAHXMU010000251.1, forward strand.
CGTGGTGAAGCGTAGGACGATGTTTACATGTATCAACCTCCGAAGTAGGTAGATGAACAAAGCGCAATGAAGTTATGCAAATTAAATATGACTTAAAACAAGCTGTGCGTTTTAAAGACATATCGACATAAAGACATATTTAAAGACATATCGAGGACATATCCGTTTTAAGTGCATTTAGTTTCACTGCAAACTTAGCCAGACCCGGTTTGTAGGAGCTCCTACAGAACGGAACCAAGGAGTTTGAGTTTGAGTTTGATGCAGTCCATTAAACTATAGTTAAGGTGTGTCGTATATGCGTAAATGATCATGGAGATCATCTTCAACGAATTAGTTATATAAAATACAATTGCATTTTCTATACAATAAAAAAGAAATAAATCAAATACATTGATTAAAAGAAAGTTATTTAAATTCCTTATTATAGTGCAATTGGTGCGCCAGCCTGTATTAGTCGTGTTTTGTAAAACTGTTGCCATGAGATTTTCGACAGAATCTTGTAAGTGATGGATGGTACTGCTATTCTGATCTCGCTATGCTTGGCAAACTATGACGTCGTTGACAATTGGAGTGATTTCTTCACTTGTGTTGGCTTCAAGAACTATTATCTTATGGAAATGTCCTTCTCACAAAAGCAGAGCACACTCTGCGCACCTATGACGACATTAGCCCCTTAGTCCTTACAGCAGGGGAGTCCTGTTCCATACCCTTTCCATAGATTTTTCTTCCGCTTAAAAAGATAATCTGCCTCTCTTCTTTATACCTTACTGCGCTCCTTAATACCGTACTTTATAATTGACTCTAGCGTTGCCTTGTTTGCGGCACTCTTTTCCTCAGACGCAAAGCGTACATAGGCAGGGTTTTTGTCGCAATTGTCATGTGCTGTATGTTGTCGTTGTGTACCGGTGGCTATCTCCGTTGTATGCAGCTTGGAGATACCAAGTTTTCTTTGTGCTTAGTTATGTAGAGATTTCATTCTGCTCTGCGATTGGCGATGTGCGAGACACATTTACTACTGCCAAGTGCTCAATTTGGTTTCTCGTGTTGTGGTCAGGAGATATCCCAGTTACGTTGTGGGTATCTTTATGTGGACATTTGGTTTGAATCAACCAGTCTGAACCTGAATACGGAAATTTTAGGCTGTTTGTATTAAATCTACCATAATAATTTTTAATTTTTCTTAATTTTTTAATTTAGTTTTTTAATAAATTTTTTTAATTTTTCTTTCGGAAAATGCGAAAAAAGCAACCATACGGTTGCTTACGTGTCTTAACCGCTATACGAAGTGCCTTCATCTTTTACCCTCTAAATATCCAAACCCGAATTCATGCTTTCTGCATGACAGCTCTAGTGGCTGTCACATTTTTGCATGGTCCGCATCCTTGTCATTGTATTGGATGGCGATGACGCCATAAAATAGCCATCAACCGCAGTATTTTTGAAATGCCTATCATTTCAGCTAGCTCACGCATCTTCAGCCGATGATCATCCAATACCATTTTGTGGATTTTCGTGTCTGGCTTGGGTACCTCAATTAGTCGAGATTAAAGACGATATGATTCATGTAACTATCGTGTAAAAATAGTTTTTATTAAATATATAATTTTGTAACAGATGTGGCTGGGCGAAATGAAATCAGCCCCATTACAGATTTTCACGAGTAATTGTGTTCACCAACCATCCACCCAGCCAGCCAGCAGCCAGATGGATATGGTTCAACCGTCTTAAAAAGCATCGAAATTAACTTCGTCTTAAGATGCCCAACTTCTAACTCATCTCCTTCCTTGTGTTATACTTTGCATACTTACACTCGAAAGAATGATGATTTATACTCGTATTATTTGATATGACCAGACATGTAGGAAGCGTCTAAAGTACCAACTCTCTTTAGACCAAATGTTTTTCCTGACGCCAATGATCAACTTCCGAAAAATCAACAACTTTGTATCTCTCATTCGTGGAATGGAGGAACTTACGTTTTCGGCCATTATATTATTTTATAATGCTTGTCAAAATCTTAAATAAAAAAATCGACAACTTAAGCAGGCCCCTTCTTCCCCTTCAACCATTTTACCCATATAATCCTAGGTTCGCATCATATATCAAGGTGCACTGAATTAGGTTATTTTATTTTTGGGCCAGACTAAGCACTTGCAAAAATTAACAGTATTATGTCGGTCCTTCTGACGCTGGTAAAACTTGAAAAAAGCAACCAACATCTTTCAAGAAGTTGCACCGAATTCATATAAAATTTGGCACATATCCTGCGCTTAATAAGTGCTTGGCAAACATTTAAAAATATGGTACCTGCTATACAAATTATCTAATTTAACCCACATATTTCCAGGTTCATGTCTTTAATTGAATTGCACCAAATTCAGTATAAATTAGCTCAAATCAGGCGCCAAATAACATTACTTCTGCGAGCAAAAATGGACTGTTTGGACAAAGTTTGCTACCAATAAATTTTGAAGAAAATTATGTTTTAAATTAATTTGTTGTCAGCAGGGAAACTCGATGGGCGGCGCACAGTGTACTGTGTGCAGCAATCTTTTATTTTTTGATTGGTGTTTATAAAGAACTATCTAAAAGGATTCAGAAATATTACGACCATATCTTACGTTTGTATTGCCGTAGAGGCATTCAAAGTATATAAATGTATAGTACAAAGTATATACATATATATAAAGAACATCTAGTAAGTGTAAGTTTATAAATGTATAATAAGGTATTTAGTGGTTTAAGCTTATGTACCATTAACGCTGGGTTGTTAAACTCTGGACTCATAAAAAGTTTGTAGCTCTAATCGTTCAAATAACAAAAATGGTGATGATTTAAAAAATAGTAAAAATTTTAATCTATTCTAAGGGCTCTGGGCGTAACATATTCTGCCTGATTTGACTTCATCACTTACAAATAATCAATTTCAGCCATTGCCTTTCACTTTTTTGCTGTGGAATGTGAAATATGACGTTTTTTTATTTTCATGCAGTTTGTTTTGCAGTAAAATAGTTTATGCAAATTTTTACAAATGAAAATTAAGTTATTCGAACGGAAACTTGAAACATTTAATTTTTTTGTGCAGAAAAAATAATATCTCAATGCCTCCCCATGAACTGTAATTAATTATTATATTTAAATAGAGAAAATTCCATTGAAATATTTAAAAAAAAATCTAATTGATTTTAATACATAAAGAAAGAGAAATATTAATAAGTCTAAAACTAATAAGGAGATCAACTTTGTACAATATCTGGGACATTGAATTCATATATACCTTATATTATTATTTTGGATATAACATTCAGGTCAAATTAGCAAACTATAACGTGTGTAATAATAAATCTCATTAAGAAAAAATATATTTTTTCAATCTGAAGACTATGATTTGCTACGCTAAATGTGACAAACCTGTTTTCCTAATTCCTTTGCCATCAATCTCCATGTCTTAAAAATATATTACATTATAATTTGACTGTAGAACGCTTTAAACATCATACAAATTGTGCCCTTATCGGATCAAATGTAGATCGCATTGCATTACATTTAGCTTTCTAATAAATTTAGATTTTTGTATTTAAATTTTAAACTTTGCTTACGAATGTCTAGATCAATGTTTCCATGCAACAGTTATGGCAGAACATTGTAGGTTTGTGACGGCAGAAAATTTTTGACAAAAGCAAAAGTTTTATGATCTACACAAATCGGAATATGATTCTTTTTATTTTTCTGATATATGTCTCAATAATATTAGGAGATTATTCAGAAATTTGATATATTAACTGAACCAAATTATCTGTTATTCAGTAGTGACATTATAGAAATTCGTCTTCTGTTTTCCCCATTTGGGTGCTCCATAATGAAAAATTTAATCTTAAAATGTTTGGATAAAACGGCAAAAAAAAAAAAAAAAAAAAAAACGACTAATTTTTTGTTCATATTCTCATAAATTCGTAAATAGCATCAATTTTAAATATAAATGTGATCGAATGAGAATTGTAAATACGAATGCAGATTTCTTGTTAAGACTCAACCTATAAAATGCAACAAAAATTGATTTATCTACATCGCTTTTCTCTACATTTACGACCAATTCGGACTGCTAGTGTATAATGTAGCCATTTCGCATTGAGAAATAAATTCACAATATGGGTAACTCGTTTTTGTAGAAATCGTATGGGTCAATATGATCGGTGTTCGGTAACGTTCATCTCCGGCCCAACCAAATTATGTTTGGTAAACTTAATTGAATTCAAATGAAATTTTTAGAATTTAAAAAACATTGCTTAACTACTAAATTTCGGGAAGTGGTTTTATACGGATTTTATGGGGATTATACAAAGATTGCATTACAATATCGTAACGATTTAACACGATTTCATAAATAAAATATAATTAATTTTAGAGTGAGTGTGCTATTAAAATGAAATAGGGGTTATCCATTTAAAAGTTTCAAAATCTCCGGTCTGGCAAGGCTGTTAGCTGTTAAATACCTGTCATCTGAAGTGTTATTTATTTAGTGAAAGATTTGCCATAAACGAATATGGATCGTTTACTTACTTACTAAAAAACAGGTGGTTCAAGCGTGGGCACTTTTTGTGCAATAGGTGGTTATCACGGTCGTCATGATCGACCTACTGTGCAAGGAATTCGCAAGATTATAAAAAAAATTTAAAGAGACTGGAAGCGTCACAGATGAGGTCAGGCCTGTGATCATCGCAATGTACGCACTGCCGAAAATATCACTTTTTTGATAATGACGCTGTAGGAAGCGTTACCGTCAATTGAGAGCTCTATGGCCGTATGATAACCGCAATTGGATATTATGAACTAGACGATATGGGGTTTCAACAAGACGGCGCCACGAGCCATACAACATGATCGATTTTGACTTCATTGCATTAAAAGTTTCATCGAAAACATAGCTTTACTTTTGAAAGCTAAAAGTGGGTAACCCTTTATAAACAGAGTATTGGAAAAAACGTATTGAAAAATATTCGCCTGATTGTATCCGATAAAAAAAAAACGCTAATCTGAAAAGTGCATTAGCGCTTAGGAAAATGTTAACAGCTGTTCTTTACAGCTGGAAGAGAGGCCGGTTACTAAGAAACATATAAAATCTTGTTATGAACTAAAAACTTGACAATATATTAATCGTCGAACCAACCTTAACGAGTATTTGAAAATATGTATTTACGATAATTCAATAATTCTGCATAATTGGATATTAAAATGTTGTAATATGCTTTCTCTAGTCTACATTTAAAGCAAAATTTGTACGTTTCGGGAATTCAATATACAGAACACTCGTGGTTGAATTTGAATACATTATAATTATGTGACCACCCACCACTAATTGATTATCTATGAAATGTGTTGTATCTTTATCTTTAGCGAAATTGCAATTAATAATTTCATGAAAAATTGAAACGCAAATGGATTTGCCTGTGCACAGTCCATGCGATCCATTTTAATGCGTGCCTGACCTGACTTCATTTAATTTATCGTGAGTAGCACTAGTGGCGAATGGGAAGTGGGATTTACCTCATGAACTTTTAAATAAAATTCGTACTACTCGATTTGTATTCCCGATTCGTTGTTAGCTTAATTAGTACCCCATGAGAATGAGTATTGCTGCAATGACCGCCTGTTCGTATGATGAAATTGATTCTGGTCTTGGGAGGGAACAGGGGCAAACGTTTTGTACAGTACACTTATCAGATATTTGTGAAGCTCGTGGATAGACTAAAAGAAACGATTTGAACTGAAATTAAAGTTTTTTGGTAATGGTTCGATGGAATGCTGCATGACTTCAGAACCTGATTGAAATGGTAAACAATTGGTAGTTGTTTGAAACAAAATTTTAACAATGTGAAGAAAACATGCATCAATGTTAGAATTTGGTTTTATCGCTAGCGTATATTTTTGTTGGTTCTTCTCCAGGACTTGTCCCATCCTGATTATCTACTCTATTGTAGGTCTACCAATTTTAAAATACCGTTGATATGGTTCAACTAAGAAGGTTTACATTATTAGATGCGGCAAAAATGTAATAACATCCAGAAGAAAGGAAGTTTGAAGTAATTTCTCTTTTCCACGTGCAAAGATTTTACTCCTTTGGTACGCTGTGAAGATGTTAATAAGTGTAGCTTTTGGACTAGTGGATATTTTAGCATATTTTGTATTTTAGAGCGCCTTAATCATAGTTCACTTTTAATATACGCCTACGCTTTGGTGTGGATTCTGTTGAAATCTGACCTTCACTTTTCGGATCATTTCTGGCTACGTTACTGTTTTTTGATGTCCACTCATGCTTTTTTGATACTACTAGTACCATTAAAACGAATAATGGGCCGAAGTTTTATACATATTGTCACACCCATTCTGGTATCTCCAACACAAATAGACCGATTTTGTAAATTCAATCATTCTTCTGTAATTTTGAACTGATAGACTGTAGTAGTCTGTGTTCATATATATTATATATCTTTACAATTCTTAATAAAAGTGGGAACAATTTAAAAAGTAACTATGACCCTTTTTGGTAATTCACACACAAATGACCTATTTGTGACCTATTTCAATCATCTGTACCAAACTTGGCCACATTTGGCACATATATTGCACACGGTAAACTAAGTTCTAAGATCAAAAATGGGTGACGTAGCCATACAAATACTAGCCATAACCATACATACTTCCATTAAATTTACGAATCATCTAAATTTAATTCTCCACCGCAATCCATAATTCGTACTCTGAAGTTGGTTAAATTCTTGTCAACTACGTTGTGTTCAATTATGGAATTTATTCCTAGATTCATATCTTTAATTTTCTTGTAATATACTAAGCATAATTGAACACTTATCAGGCATTTAAAACTGCTAATAGAAATGGACTATGTTGGGTGCAGCAACATTCTGAATACAACACATACAAATTATCCGACTTTAGAAAAATCGGTGGTTTGTCTACATTTCCGAAACAGAAAACTTCAAAAAGCTACAATTTTCTTTATTTGATTGTGCTTTCAGAGTATGTTTATACCATCACCCAAAGGAATTGTGGTATACTCGTATATCATTTAAAAAGAACAAATAAATTCATCACGCCCTTTTTGGCATCACCTAACTGAAATGTCGGTACCGATTTTTTTGTCTCTCAAACAAATGTGTGTGCGTACGAAATCACAAAATATTTCGATATCAACAAATAATGTTATCACCTCAGTAATAAGGAGAAGAGAATTGCCTGCGAGCAGATGCTGTTATGGCTAAACAAGCGTGTTAAAAGTCAAACCCTCTCCTGACGAAGGACAATTCCGGTTGTGGCAGTCTATATCCACAGTACAAATTACTTTAAACACAATCAAATGAATCTCTCCCATTATTGTTAACAGAGAGCATTGACGTCGCATGAATAATAAGCTGTATACTGCGTATTGACGTGGTAAAGCGTATCAAAATAAAGTAATGACGGTGGACAACTCCTTGCCTTGCCATTTATATGAGTAATCTACATACAAAGAACCCTACGGTTTGAATAACAATATTAATAAAACGAAAAAAAAAAAACACTGAAATCAGTCGTCCACTTATTAACCTGAGTGGGCTTAAGATACTGGGGTTGGCAATCAGATGTGCTACTTATATGCTGATATGGCTCTAAAATTCGAGCAGGAAGGACTAAAGAAAATGCACACTATGAATTAAAGCAAGAAAAAATAAGCAACATTTTGAAATCCTATAGAAACACTGATTTTTGCCAAATCGGGCAAATTGTATGAAAAAAGGGGATAAACATGTTTATTCGCAGTTCTATATGCCTGATGCAAGCTATATTGTATTGAATTTAATGCAAATATATGAAAGATACGAGTCGAAGGATATATGGTCAGTTTACATAACATATGTGGGAGTTAACAAAGAAAGCGTGGTTATTCGATATATTTTTTACATTTTTGGAAGCGTTATCTCAACTGGTCAAGTTACCGGCCAGTAACTTCAATTTAGGAATCAGTGGATCCAGGCGCAATGATTTCTATTTTTTGTTTCTAAAATGAATTATGTGTGCAAATTTGACTGAATTCAGTGCAATTGATTGAAACGTACAGAGCTACGAATGTATGGTTAGATCGTCATTTGAAGATACTAGATGGTGCGCCGCTATTTGGCCAATTCTTCGCATGTTTTACAGAGAGCCAACAACCAATACAATAAATGGCCAATATCGATCAATCGACTTCAAATGTCCTGAACACATTTGGTCGAAAAATACTTGGTAAAGTCTATGATCTATGTTTAATTTAGATTTATCTATATCTTTCATTAATAAATACACATTCCTGTAAGTTAAATAATATCGTAAACTTATGAATCATGGCTATTCAAAATGTCTTTTGTAACAGCTTTGCGGTAGTCTGTATATTTTGAGGAGTATCTTCTTTCCTTTTTATAGGAAAATGATTGTATCGGTAACATTGAAATGAATATTATGAGCATGTTTCTATTTCTATTATTTCTAGCAACGTGTGCAACAAATTCTGAAAATGGACAAACGTGAGAATAAAATGGAATACGAGAACGTCCCAATACTGCTTGGTATCCATACGTATGCGATGATTAACGAGGTTCGATAAAAAAATTATAAACATTAATGTAGCTGTAGACAAAACTTTAACAAGCTAAACAAAACTTATTTACTGTTACCATTGAACAGACAAAAGTCAGATGTCTGGAATTACAATGTTTCACATTTGTTTTTATGCACAGTTTAACATTCAATATCTCCTTATTATTTGTACATATATCCAGTAACATATGATATGTCATAAAATGTTTAGCTGAGACCTCAAATACCTGCCGAAGGCGCAATAATCGCTTGTGCCTGAAACAAAATTGTCTAAAAAATATCTCTCGGATTAAAACCGGGATTAAACGGGCTTAACCAATCTCTAGCAAGATGAGATTTTTCAGAATTTTTCCAACAATTTTGCACTTTACTCGTTAATTAAAATCAATATACTATCGTAATTTGTTACACCACTGGTCAAATTGAGATCGTGATTATTGAAAAGCGCTAACAAAATAGTCTATAAGTATATATGTATAACATCCTTTATGCTAAGGATCACAAATGGGTGAAATCGGTGCAGTAGGAAAACATTTGACGATACAAATGCCAAACCTAGAAATTGAATACTTTGCATTTTACAGGATTTTCAACAATTGTAACATTTATTCATTAATTAAAGCAATACCTGGGGCAACAATCCTAATTAGGGGCGCAGTTATTGGAATACACCAAAAATGAGGAAAATGGTATAAATGCGATATGTTATGTGTGGCAGAAAGCGTTTTTGACACTCACACTTACCTGATTATGGGTCAGTCCTTCGTCCGCTATTATACGAAAACTAAATCCGACTTTCGAGAAATGGACCTTTTTCAGAATTTTGATAATATTTGTCCATCAATTTTCTAATGAAAAGCAGTATAATGTGTTATTATTTACATTTAAGAGGTAAAAAATCACTTAAATATATACTCGTATATATATTTGCATTGGATAACCCTGTTTTGAGTACAATTGTTGAATAACAACAAAAAAAATGTTTTTCTGAAGAAAAATACAATAACCCCATCTTTAATCACAACAATGAGTTGGTACGACGATCGCGACCTTATGGCCCGTGATAGTCAAAAGTATAAAAAATGGACAATTATGAAACAACTGAACCAAAAAGACATACCCACTTATGAGAAAATTTGAAAATTTTCAATGTGTTCTTAATTTTTATCCGCTAATAAACGCAGTATAAATTGGAAACAGTTATAATTGGTGCAATTTTTTGTCATTCTAATTATTGGGTACTTAATTATTGAAAAATGTTTTAGTGTATATTTTTTTGTGAAAAGGAGTTTGTCGTCATTTTGTACATGAGTAGAGCTCGTTTTCGCCACATTCACATACGTGCCGCTCACTTGAATAGCACTCCCTTTAAATACTTTTCTAAGCTCGATTTTTTCCAAAATAATAATTATAGCGAACTGGTTGTGCTTTTATAAATCTTACGTACGAGTATTTACCGTAATCCTATAACATAAATTTTCTTTAATTTTAATGAATTAAGTACTAAAACATTAAACACAAAAAAGTCAGAAATTCAATTTCAGTTTTTGGTTCATTTGAGTAGCCGTGTTATTGTTTGCTTACGTCTAATTTAAAAATAAGTATTTTAAGTAAAATTTAGTAGTGGGTGCTCTCGCCCTGGTTGAAAATACATTCATATATTCTGTTCGGTAAGCTTCATACAGTTTTTTGATTAGGTCTAGCGAAATACACGACCAGCCCTATTTAATTCCATTAATGATTTCACGTTTGCTTGAATATTGCTTGCCTGATTCGTACACCTTGCGTACTAGCCATCCCCAGATGTTTTCAATAATGTTTAAGTCTAGAGAGTAAGATGGCCAGTTCATAACCTTAACATTTAGGCTTTCAATCCTTGATTTGACGACTCTTGCTGTGTGGATTGGCGCGTTGTCATGCTAGAATTTCCATTCCAAGGAAAAGCTTTTTCCAGCACGGCGTTGTATGAAGTCGCATTTATTTTTTCAGAGAGAAAATTAAACTCTATTGTGCCATAATA
>JAHXMU010000251.1:2132087-2154566 GCA_019455685.1 Philornis downsi
GCAACTAGTAGTTGTCTACCAATATAGTATTTTCGTAAAGTCGTGCTAATTGCAGCTTTCCTCATAATCATCCTCAACGCTGACGCCGTATCTAAATCTTCGTTCGTTGTAAACAGACTTACTAAGATTATTGCCTATATTTATGCGGTGGGTAAAACACTGATAGCGCGATAGCTGGTTCACACTAGGATCGTGCTTTCTTGGCAAAATACATTTAAATTCCAATAATCGGGTATATCGTGCTTAGGAGATGACGCGCGTTGTTTATCAGCTCATCGACAACAGTAGAAAACAGCTCTGCTGCAGGCCATCAGCAGTCTCAGTTTTGTTGTTTTTAAGTCGCAATACTGCTATTGTATTCTCGGTTTAGCTCGGTGCTTTTGCAATTAATGCCGTCGTCGGTAGTTGAGGTGTTTGTTTTACTAGTGCTGCCACCTTGAACTGTTGACTTATAAAAACATACCTGTGACCAGATTTCTATCTCCCTCTGTTTTTGATCTTTTGCTACATTTTCGGAATACACCACTACCCTTTATCCTTACTTTCCCGCTCTTTCCTCAACCGTTTCTTCTACATAAAAATCGGCGTGCCTCTGTTCCCTTAGAAAGATCCCTGATTACCGCTAAATCGACCAATTTATATGTGACATTTTTATCTGGGGTGTGACAATGCGTCCCATTTTCATTCGGAGAAACACGTTTACTAAATGGCTGATGCGTTCTGAATTATACCGAATTTGGTACAATTGAATGAAATGTGTGGATTTGTACAAAATGGGTTAAATTAGGTAATCTGTGTTAGATCGGTTAGTTTCAAATTTTACCAAGCATTTCTATGGGAGATAACTGAGGAACCGCAGTTGATTGCGGTATTTTTTTCAAATTATACTATAAACCATTTGAACGAAAGAAAATAGGTTACTGTTGTCTGTCAATGAGGAGTTTCAGGGAACGAGTTGAATTTCGACGGTTGCACATATGTTTTTGCGTCCAACAGTAGATATAGAAAAGCCCATTTTCCAAGAGGCCGGATTTAGTCATTGTATGTGCAAACATTAACTCCCATAAAAATTAACCGATTTTCCGAAATTAAATTACTCCTCTTTAACTCCTCAATAACTCCTCATTCGTCAACTGCAATAATTCAAACTTGTGCCAAAATTTGAAAAAATCACCCTTTCTGCTACCTCTCACACAAATGGCCGATTTAACCCACATACATACATATACATATATTCTTAGGTTTATGCCTTTTATTTACTCTCTGAAAACGCACACTTCCGATGCTTTACTTATTCACATGTTTCTAGGTTCATATCTTTCACGTGTCATTCAATTTCATTTGCACTAAATCCATTATACTTACAAAGCAATCAATCGTGTAGTAAGCTTAGTTTGGGGAATGAAAATTATCGCTTCTCATAGGGTACTACCAAAGAGAAAACTATTCTCTCATGTTGCTAAGAAATTTGTTCTCCTTTATACTTCTACCGCCGAGTAGGTAGAATATCTGCCAGAAAAGAATTTTTCACAATTTTAAATTCCCCATTTTCTTGGTATGATTACGTGTGCGGACAGAATGTGAGCTCTTTCTTTTATATTGATACATTCTTCCAATATTATCGACGTTATATAAAAATCATTTGCGTTAGAAAACATCTATAAACGTTTGTTGTCTTCTTACTCGTCGGATCTATAACAATAGGAGGAGGAATCGTGTCTTCCTGCTTATAAATAAAACATATTCTAATAATCTAATATACCTATAATATAATCTCTTTAGTACTACATACACGTTCAAATTGGTCGGTTACTTGCAAAAGTGGACTAAAGCAATTGGGAATTTCACTCATACCTATGCTCATATGCTTAAAATAAATTAAGTTTTGCTCTCAAATGAATTCTTTTACTCGCTGAGAAAGGAAGAACAATATCAGAACATCTGTAAGCTGTGATGGAAAGTATTGGAATAACTGTCTCATGCAACCACTGGCAAAGCTCCACTTTGTAGCTCGCACCACTGTGGTTTCAACTTGCCCATAAATAAGACGATATTAGCATAAATATGGATCTGATATCAACATAGTGATGTGAACATCTTCTGCAAAAGTGCCGGGTTTTCGACATACAAAGGTATTACTGATGCCTTATTTTGACGTTGAATTCATATTAACACGGAATATCGATATGCCCGGAGAATTAACGTTTACATACCGCAAATGAATATCACTTACAATAAATCAGATGTTTTTGATATTTTTGCTATTTATATATTTTTATATATACTCGTATATATATATGTAAATATATATATATATATATACTAGCCGACCCGCCAAAGTTGCTTTGCCTTCAAATTTTAGCAGGAGCAGAAATAATTGATTTTTAATTTTTTGTTTGCATGGGAGGTACCACGCCCCTTTTTCCAATTGGACCGAATTGTAAATCTAAACCATCCCGGGCACCACCCAGACGCATATACAAAAATTTATGCAGAGCGGTCCAGCCGTTTAGGAGGAGTTCACTGACAACGCCCGTACAGTAGAATTATATATATAAAGATATATTTTTTTTTTGCTGTGACTTTTCGTATAAATAAATAAATTAATGTAGTTCTGCTTATTTCATGTTCGATATAATTATCATACTTCCCTCATATTATTAATCTCACGTACGATAAAAGCAAAGCAATAGAAAGACTAAAAGAAATCATTATAAAGTCGATGAGCATCGGAGAGATGTGAAATTGGAGAAAATGTGGTGTGACGGCGGTGGATGGGTGGTGGGTGGAGGAGTAAGAACATCGTGGAAGGATATCGACCAGTGGCAGATATGCCACTCAGGACTACGTGTTGCATAGTCATTATGTTTTAATTATTGAATAACGTGATTGTTTTTCCTATAATAGCTCTGGTAATTAAGAAATTACACGGTACTCCACAATTTGTAACAAACAATTAAAAACAAACGAACGAACAATCAAAACGAGAATTGTGCAAATTATTCCAACAAACCTCTACAAAAAGTGGAACACTCCGCCGTGAAACCGATTTTATTGTTGCATCACACTTTTAAGTGCCACAAAATGTCTGTGTGCACGGAGGGGCGTGCGACAACTGGCGAAGGTGTGATGGGCGGAATAATTTTGAAACGACAATATTGCAAGGATATATGGAAAATCTGCGATATGAATGAATTGAATGCATTTTACACGTTCCTTCGATGACATTTATATCGTTGTTTAACTCAACTCCTTCACACACCCGTCTGCCTGTCACTGTGATAAATATCAAAAAATGCAAAATAGTTAAGTGTATAAATTGTTGGAACTCTGAATATACTCTGTTCACACGTTTGTTCGAGTGCATACTACTAGGGGATCGACCGACCGCACACATTCATCGACCCACATGTGAGATACTGCTTGCTTCTACTGCTGATATGAGTATTCATCCATTCAGTCATGCATGACGTTTAACGCTGTAACAAAAAACAAAGCGAGTACGATTCTGAATATGCGATGCCATAACTGTATCTGAATTCGATGTGAGTGTTGAATTGCAAATGTGACAATTGTCACACTTTCTATCCACACAAACACAAGCGCGCGCTATCTCTCCTCACGGACGACAATCTGTGTGACAGGCGGACGGACGAGCTGACTGGCAGACAGACATCAATTTACATACTAACAAAACGATTTATTGAGCCAATGGGACGCTGTGTCAGCGTTGAATGGAAGCCAAGTGTCATATGAAACAATATTTTCATACGTTTCAGTCGAGTGTTCGCCAGGCATTGCTCGTCGATCCATCCATACATGTGTGGATGCTCAGCAAGGATTCCATAACCACTGTGGTATGTGGCTTGAAGAGCGGACTGTCGTGCACGTTGTGTGTGCGACAGATGTTGCAAGTTTTTAAATTGAACTCTCCTCGCAATCACGACCTTTACTTCTTTCAATTCCATTTTCGTGGTGCATCAATTCGACTACCGATTTTGCTGCTGCAAATGGACGCATTGTTTCATTTAAAAAAAAATTTAATTACAATATGAATTCGAGTAATTAAAGACTCGAGCGCGTTCCTTTTGTCCTTCGCTGACTCATTATGGCTTCATCAGTGAGCTCTTCAAAAAGGCGAGCCCACATAACATTTCACCAAGCGAATAAATAATGTAATATGTATGTGGTCATCGAGCATAGCATAAATCTTGAAATTGTTAAAGATGCCATTAATGGAATCCATTCGGCTGCAATTTGAATTAATACCCTGAAATATTCATTTTTATTTTGCAAATGTTTATGGCTTCCACCAAAGTGTTTGATGACATGAGTGGCCATTAAATTTTCTGGTTATTCACCCTGTGGAATTTACAAACAATCTTTAGAGACCAAATTACATCTATGTAAATCCTAATATGCAGTTAAAACGAAGACATTGCAATTTAATAACAGTAATTATCAAACTTGATAAAAAAAACCATTAGAAAACAGCTCAGTCGCAAAAATTGGGTCCACTTGACCTGTGGGAATAAGGCAAGAAGTTAGATAGCCTTATAGATTTTGACGGATTTGATGTCGCCAATACTGAGAGTAGTGACCAACTGAGTGTCAGTAAACTCGCGCACAATGGTTGAAGTTTTATCTCCTTTTTGTTGTTGTGTCAATGTGTTACTTTCTAAAGAGAAAACGGATCTAACTTAACGGCGATCCAAAGCCTCTTTATCAAATTCTTCGCCTAGCTTAAAGCTGATAGCGGACGCTTTAAAAATGGGCGATATGGTATATGTGTAGACATCATTTTCCTTTTCCTAGTCAACTTTTAGAGTAACTGTGTTGCCCATCTTAGGAGCTGCTATTAAATTTGTCGCAAAATGCGAAACTTGAATTTTATTCAATTCGTCCGTTACTGTCTTGCTAAGATCCTAAATTGCGCCCACCGGCATAAGCTCGGAGAGATAGATTACCCAACATATTGTGAATTAGGCACAGGGAACCTGACGACCACTTTGGAAGTCTTAAGCGTTTTCCCCGTTTCAAGATTAGTCCGAGACATCTTCATGTCATCTTTCTCCGTCGCTGTGGCAATAAATTCCCTCTGGAGGGCTAAATTCATATATTCATTCTGGCCACCTTATTGGCTACACTTATGCCGTTCTTAAACTGAAAAATAACAATTGAACCTGGATGCTGATAGAAAGCTCAGCATAAACTTTATTTGGCAGGGTTTTCTGAGTTCTCAATTTCAAAAATTTTATGCGTGGGACTTTTGAAGGCGTCCATTACCCTTCGAAAAAACAATATTTTTTGCATATAATCATTGATATGATGAAGTTTTTCTTACGTGCAAACACAAACTGCAGCCGCTTTCAGGAGCTGTAAAAAATGTCGGTAATTTCTGTTTGAATGATTATTCTTTTATATCTAAAAGCGACAATACCTATACGAGAATCGCACATGGAAAATGCATTTTAAGTGTTACTAATGGTAAGTAATTCATTAATACTAAGAAAATGTATGACCTTCATCTATGTTTGAAACGACTAGAAATACTTAGCTGAGCACACACGTCTTTAACAGCAGTAAAAATGTGTGGATTTAATGAAGCATCTACATCTTCAGTCCATGTACTTGTTGGTAGCACGATGAAGACCGAACGACTTGAGATAGGAAACTGAAAATTTGAACGAAAACGTCCCATACTCATGGATATGTTTAGTTTAGTTTAGTTCGAAAATGGGCGAAAACGGTCATGCAACAAAAAATATCCCTCAGATATCGATCGTTTTATATAACTGGGTAAGATCTGGTACTGAAACTCAACTGTTATATAAAATTACTCTGAAAACACAAAAGAAAATAAAAAAATGTGCATCCCAGACGTACAACTCATCTATAGTTTTAATATAGACCCCGACTGATTGAAAAACTTGATTGTAAAATAATGACTTGGGTGCCATTGAGACTCATAACAATGCCCAACTATTTTTCAGCATTGAGTTCAGTGTAAACAAGCACCACTCGACAACTGAACGCAATTCAATTGTGAGATTGTTTTTATGCAAACGTTATTGCACATTTTGTTCGAACAAAATTTCCAATTTTGGTTTTGCAAGAATTCTGAGAAACTCAAAAATAATTAAAATAATTGATTTATACAAATAGAAATTAAAGGTATAAATTTGTGACATATTTATGAAATCCATTGAAATATAAACATTTTCATATATTTCTTGCCTACATACAATACTTTCATCTGAATTAAAAACCGGATAAATAACCGTTATTTGCGGAACCTCTAGCATGCACTTAGGTTAGTTAATAAAGTAAATGTTTTTGAGCCATTTCGGGTCTACATATTTAATACAATCACATGTGCAAAAATAAATTCCTTTGCACCCCATGACTGGAATTTGTCATACATAAATACATTTTTATAGGATCCCTTGACTTGAAACTGGACTGAACATTGATCTTTTGCCGATGGCAAACGTTTCCCGTTTAATCAATCTCTAAAATATCCTAAAGCCGTTCACCGTATAATCCTAAATCTCCACATGTTAGGGAGATACGCGCCTTTCATCTTACATCCTGCAAGGACACTATATTGCGAATTTACAGATTCGTTACAAATCATTTCTTCCAATAAAAACAATTTCAAGCAATATTTTACAAAATCTTAGGGTATCTCATAGCTAAATTAACATAGTAGAGTTAATCCTATCAAAACTTATCCTATTAAATTCGTACCGCTCTATACACAAAGTTTTAGCCGATATTGTGTCTTTATTACAAATATGTACGATAAGCACTAATAATATTGATATCTAGAAATGTTAGACACTGAGCAAATCAATTCATTCTGTGACCTTTCAGCAGAAATCTTCTTTTCTAGCCCCAAAGCTAATTTGGTGTCTGTTTTGATTCAGCGTCCTTGCCAATTATTTGCATACGAGTATAAGCATAAAACAACAAAACAAATGTGAAGCAAAATTGCAATAACAGTTTGTAATTCGGCAAAAGCAAAAATGTCAAATCTGCGAAGGGCGCCTGAGAAGCCCTCATCAAACCGCAGGTTCGCTGATACTAAAGGCTGAGATGATATAAGAAAATGTTTCTGTTTTGCATTTAAGGGTTGAGAGTTGAGCTGTGACTTAATTAAATATAATGTCATTCCATAGATTTAACCAATTAAAGAAAAAGAAAATGATATCAAATTATGATTAACAATTTCGGCAAAATATTCCTAATTAGTGGGATATGTTTTGCAATTGCCTGATTTCTAAGATGATTTTATACTCTCCCTTCCAAATCGTTTAGGCAATGACTCGTTGGTGTCGTTGCGTGCGGAAAGTATGATTTTTTTATAACAAGCTGAAGGTTTTTTTCTTTCCGAGTTTTCTTTTTAATGTGGAATTGTGGCTTCTAATACAAATCACCGTTTGGAACGACGGTGGCCAAATTACTATAAAGACTGTTTCTTATTGTATGGTGATACAGATAAAAGTCGATTTTATATTACAGTGCCGTTTATAACACTGGTCTACAAATATGGAAAAAAAAATTGACTGCAGAAACGAAACTTGTTTTTTTAACTAATCTGTATGCATTAATTCGAATCTGGCATAGACATTGGGCTACCACGTCTCGTTTATTTTCTATCGTATGCTAGCAATACTATAAAACAGTCAATTCTGACACCGCAATTTCACAATTAATAATTTGACAGAAGCTCACATTCGTTCTAAATCTTCATAATAGTAGCGTTAAAGCATATCAAGGAGATCGTGTGCTATGGATTGCTTTGTGTGTGGTGAATATTTGGTTGGAAAAAAAGGATATTTAATACCAGAATCATTAAAATATGCATATTTGCATTATTTTAAACAAACCGTGGACACCAATAACGTTTTGCAATAGTTGCAGAACTATTTTATTGAAGTGGTCAAATGGCAAGAAAATCTAGTCAAGTAACCACCAACCCGATTATTACTTCTGTTTAACAAAAGTTGCTGGATTTAATATGTAAAATCGAAAAAATATTGCCCCCATCCCATCTCATCGTTTTGCAAACCAGTTTAACGTCCACCAATTGATCTACTACCAGTCATTCCCAGTGCTACGCGCAGTGAGTCCGAAACAACTTTCACCAGCAGTGGCAGTTTGTATCAGGCTGATGATGAACACCATTTAGTGACTCAAGCTGAGCTGAATGATCTAATTCAAGATTTACATTTAACGCAAAATTACTAGCTTCCCATATGCAATAGTGGAAACATCTTGCAATTGGAATAAAAGTAACAATCTATAGGGATAGAAGCTTGAAATTGGCCGCATATTTTGAAAAGACACATTCTATTCTATAGTGTACTGATGTTGATGGTTTATTTCAAAAAAGGAACTAGCCATATGACAAAACTGAATGGAGATTATTTACTGATGACTCTAAATACACTTTAAAGGCTCTTCTCTTGCATAATGGGATTGGTCCATACCAATTGGTCATGCCGTTAATACAAAGGAAAATTACGAATTTATGACTGAAATTTTGACATTACTTAAATACATCAATAATAAATGGAAGATCTGTGGTGACATTACAGTGTGTGATTTAAATTTCTTTGTATGTACAATATATACAATATATATAATACAATATAGATATATATATATATAAATAGATTAATAAATAATAAATAATAAACAATAAATAATAAATAATACATAATAAATAAATAATAAATAATAAATGATACATAACAAATAGTAAATAATAACAATTAAATAATACATAATACATAACACATAATACATTATATTATTATTATTATATTATTAATATATATATATATGTATATATATATATATTATTATTATATATTATTATTATAATACATTATAATAAATAATTATAATTGTCAAAAAATTATTAATACAAATTA
Source organism: Philornis downsi (assembly GCA_019455685.1). Taxonomy (NCBI): domain Eukaryota; kingdom Metazoa; phylum Arthropoda; class Insecta; order Diptera; family Muscidae; genus Philornis; species Philornis downsi. Next base: position 2,141,030 of record JAHXMU010000251.1, read on the forward strand.
CAGCGAAAAATTGTATTTCGGAACATCGGACAATTTGTACGAATGGCACCAGAAGATGTGTGGGAATTACCTTCGATTTCATTCGCAAGGAAAATTGGCGTATTTAAATTTTTGTATGGAAAAATTAATATTTATGATTAATAATAATAATAATAATATAATATAATAATATTTCATTAATAATATTTTGTTGTTGATCAAACGAAACTGTATTAAAAAGCAGTCAATACATGCACCTTCACCCACCATCATTTTGCCTTGGAGTAAAAATGTGAGGGGTGCCAGAATGGAAATGGTGAGTCGCCAGATTCTTTAAAAAATACTCTCCTATGTTTATTCAAAGAATTAAATTGGATGAATGCGTAATTCATGTTAAATTACACTGAGATATGAGTGTGGGAATATGTAGGTAAAAATATGTAATTCGAATGAGAACTACCAGGGAGAGAGTTATTATCCGGTTGATTTTTTAAATTTTCGAGACATTGTAATGCAATACAATTTAAATAATTGTAACTGAAATTTCGATAAATCGGCCAATCCGTATGAGAGGTAGCAAAATCGGTATGGCTATGCCCTTCGTTTTCATTCTGAAACGCATAATGCACGCCAAATTTGACTGAATCCAGTACAACTACTAAAATGATATGAAGCAATGAAAGTATGGATTAAGTCGATAATTTGCGTGGGTGGTCCAAAAAGGGGTGTTACACAACTCTCCGGTTTCGTTATCACAACTTACTTAACCAGATGCAATTTTTACTGAATTAAGTACAACTACTTAGCTGACATATGAAGCTAAGAACGTACGGGCTAAATCAGTGATTTATATGGGAGGTACCAGATGGGGAGCGGTTACTTGGTCAAAATTTTTTTTGTTGTACAACAGTGCAGACGTCATTTTTACGGAAGGTACCATGAAGGCGTGGTTAGTCAGTCGATTTTTTCAAATTGGGAGACACCGGAAACAGTTGGTCGATATATTTACAATTCCCGGCTACAATCTGGCAAATTATTACGCGGTGCAAAGTTTTGACAGCCAGACTGACGGACGTCACTCAATCGACTTAGTAAACCCTGAAACACATTCTTTAAAAAGATGTTTGGTATAAAAATTACAAAAATGTGCAAATTTTGGAAAGGATAATATATCAAAAGTTGGATCTTGTCCTTGTATGAGTAAGTATTTCCCCAGAGTGCCATTTTTACCCAGTAACTATTTTGGTGCCAGGTCTTGACTATAAGGTGAATGATTAAGAACCTAACAATCAAGCTCCCGGAGCTTCTAAGGAGTTATTATCGATGGCGTTACCTGATGGAACACAATCGCTCTCTTACTGGTCAAGGTTGGCTGCTTCTCGAGCAGCACATAGTAGCTGATTCCCTGAAAATCCCACAAAACTCGCGCAAAACCTCCCTAATCTTCAATCCTGGCTTGGCTATCGTTTGCTCTGGCTCACCACGATTTGACCGTAGCGTTGTCGTAACGATCCATATTCCAACACCAGTCACAATCTGCAGCAGAAATGGATCGAATGGAATGCGATTTAGCTGAGATTCGCAGAAGGTTTATTTGCACTAACTCGTGTGGAATCCATACATCGAACTTTTTCTCGTATTCAAGGTCATTCAAGTGGTTTCAAACGGTTTTTTTTTTTGTAATGGTTAGTTTTTGGGCAATCAAAACAGTGCTTACATGTCGGTCGAATATTTTCGACAATTGGCCATTCAAAGTGCGGTGTATGTTTCACATTAAAAATACCGGAAGAGTATCGACGATACCATAATTGTGCATGATTAGCTGTTACAGTAACAGGACCATAAACGTTATTCACATTGTCAGCTACCTGGCTTGCCTTTTCGCCTTTATGGAGGAAAAACCTGAAATATGGCTTATTCTGCCTTTGTTGGTATCCATCTTTGACGCGCGCTCAAACAATATTTAGTCAAGCAATCACAAAACTATCCGAGTGGCTTTTGATTAGGAAATGTCATTTTGCTGACGTCATCTAATTTAACCCTATTGCAACGCGAGATACTGGTCACTGAACCATCTATTGGAAAGATAATGTGAGACCTCATAAAGTACTGTACCTTATACTTTATGAGGTCTCACACTAGCGCTGATACAGACAAGTATGATACCTCACCCTACGGTAAAATGATTTGGCAATTTTGAACAATGATGGATAAATTGTGAAACAAGGATCGAATTTCATAAGGACTTTTAAAAACATATGTAAGAAATTTCAAAAATATCATTTTGGAAAAAATATTTTTTTTACAAATTCTTCTTTCAAAACAACCATAAATGCTTCTAGCAGGGACCGTAACAGTTATAAGAGAAATGATGAAAAAATCTTATTTAACCATTAACATTAACGAATTTAAATAATGGTTAAAAGTAACCATTATAGTGAGATATATATTATTTTGGTCACCGTAACCAATTAAAATGAGAAATATTTTTTTTGGTTATGAATAACTGTTATAGCAACCAAAAAGAATTTTTTGGTTAACAATAACCATTATCCTAAGAAATTTTTTTTTTTGGTTATCGCTACCCACATAAAGGGTAGGCCATAGATATTTTTAATGTAATAGATGCCTTTCTCAGGGGTAGAGGTACATAGGGCAAGCAATTTAAATATCTTTGGCAAAATTAAAAAACGGTCTTTTATTTCATAAATAAAAAACATTTTAACTTAAAGTTATTTTTAATTCAATTCTTATCCGAGTACATATGTATATTTCGAAAAAAAAAGAATACTAATCAAATTAATTCTGCAATTCATTTCATTATTATTGAATGAACCAGACAACAGAAAAGTATTTTCATTATCTTAAAGAACTAGGTTTTTTGTTTAGTTTTACGAACATAAGCGATCTCAATGAATCGTCCGAAAGGTTACATCTAAGATCACTTAGTACAAGTCTCAATGCAGAAAAAATGCATAGGTAGACACTGTTTCAGGGGTGCCTCTTTATTTCAAAATGTTCAGCCGTTAGCTAATTGCAATCAAGATTACACAGAGTTTTAAAATAATCAACAAATTCGGTTTCTATGTACAGCTAAAATATATTGAAGTCAATTGTATTCATTCATTCATTGTACGATTCAGGGGGTGCTTAGCCACTCCAGGATCCCCTTAGCTACGCCAATGCCGTACAATCAAGTGAGAAAGAGCAGAGAATGAAAATTTAACGATAATATTAAATATAAAAGCAAATATTTGATAATGATGGTAAGTAATAAACATAATGATAAATTGTAACAACAAAAAAGCTGAAGTTAAAGTAAAAGCAATGATTTGATTATGGCAAAAATTTATTTCAATAGTTAACTATGAGGAACAATTTTTAACCAACGGAAAAATTTTTAACTAACCGATAACCAAAAAAAGAAAATTCTTTGGATAATGGTTATTGTTAACCAAAAAATTCTTTTTGGTTATTCATAACCAAAAAAATATATTTCTCATTTGAATTGGTTACGGTGACCAAAATAATATATGTCTCACAATAATGGTTAAAAATTCCCTAATAAAGATAAAGGGAATTTTCGCGTAACCTTTTCGTCTGGAAAAACAAAATAACAATTATTTTCCATCCCTGGCTTCTAGTTTTGTTTGCAATTTAACAATATTTAGCGTATATATTTCGTTCTAATCGCGTACTGAAGGCGGACAATAGCGCTTCATATTTTCATGCAGCCTCATACAAATGGGCCGCCATAGTTTGATTTATCGTTTCCAAAAAAATGGCTTTTCTGAAATTTTTCATATTTAGTTTGATCAGAGACCCTGAAAAAATGAGTAATGTCATATGAATGACTCATCCAAATCGAGTATGATGGCTTCTCAAAGCAACAATTTTTGCTTGAAATTAAATAAATATTGTATATAAAGGGTGTCCCAACAAGAACGCAAGATTTACATTTAGCGCCATTCGAAGTATTATAGTTTGACATTTGAACAATTGTTATCGTTTGCTAGTAGAAGGTACGAGGTTAGTAAAACAGGAGCGCTACACGAATGAACAACGCATTCTCATTGTGAAATTGTTTTACCAAAATGGTGAAAGTTTGGGGCTACAGTTCGCAAATTGCGATCGATTTGGGGTCACAATAATGCTCCAAAAGAGTCAAATGTAAAGAGATTAATGGATAAATTTGCCAAAACTGGGTCTGTTAGTGATCTAAAGACAACAACGCGCCTTCAACCAGGTCGATCAGTACGCAACTGTACGTGATGATGTCGCTCAAACTCCATCCACCTCAATTCGACACCGAGCTCAGCAAATTGGTGACTCCAAATCCACTATGCAGCGAATTTTGACGAAAGATTTGCATCTTCATGCATACAAAGTTCAATTGACTCAGGAACTAAAACCAGCTGACCATGGACAGCGAAGGAAGTTCGCTAATTGGGTATTGGAGAGACAATCTTCAGTGACGAGGCCCATTTCTATCTTGATGGCTTCGTTAATAGGCAGAATTGTCGCATTTGGGGTGAGGAAAATGCTCGAGTGATTTACGAGAAGCAAATGCATCCTCAAGGTGTCACTGTGTGGTGTGGATTTTGGGCTGGAGGAATTATTGGACCTTTTTTTATGAAAATGAGGCATGTCAAGCGCAAACAGTCAATGGTGTTCGGTATCGTGAAATGATAACCAGTTTTTTCGTACCTAGAATTGAAGAAATGAATGTGGAGGGCATGTGGTTTCAACAAGACGGTGCCACATGTCATACAGCCAGAGAAACATTTCAATTGCTGCATCAGTCATTCCCGGTCGTGTTATTTCGCGTTTTGGAGACCAGAATTGGCCGCCTAGATCGTGCGATTTAACACCATTAGATTTTTTTCTTTGGGGTTTTTTAAAGTCGATGGTTTGCGCGAATAAACCGACGACGACTCAAGTCTTAAAAGAATAAATTTAACGCTGCATTAATGAAATATAGCAGCATTTATGCAAAACGATCATTGAAAATTTCATTAAAAAGATTGCGTGTGTGCCAACAAAGCCGCGGCGGCCATCTGCCCGATGTGTTGTTTCATACATAACCTCATTCTGTCTGATTTACGATATAATAAAGTTTCATGATTTTTTTTAAATATCTGTATTTTATTTAAAATTTAAATCTTGCGTTCTTGTTGGGACACCCTTTACATATGTTTTGGTTCGGTTGCATACCGATCTTATTAAGAATAGACCACCCCTGCTCATATTTCGCTATTTTTTATCGCTTTCAGAAACCACAATTTGGTTAGAAATTGGAACGTATTAATCTATTTTGTTATAGTCATCGCCCAAGCCTGATTTCAACATTTCACAAGACATAGGTTTTGCAAGCGAACTATTTTTTTTGACAATTCTCTGAACTTGAGTTGCAATGGACCACTTCGGTTTCGATGCAATCTTTTCGTGCCCCAGGATTGTTTGCGCTATATGCAAAATACCTTTTGATATCACAAGGTCGCGAAGAGAATTTTTCTTTTCTTTCAATGTAGAAATTGGAGATAATTTAAAAGAAATCACCAATATACATTAGTAAATGTTGCAATTTGATAATAAGACAAAACAATAAACCGTTGTTCAACGATAGTTTTGATTATAATTCTTGTAAATTGACAGAATAACAGAATCACAACTTTCAGTTAAATACTTACATAATTTAATCGAAAGAATTACACTGAACTTAAATTTAATCCCTACTTCAATTCATTTAAAGTTATTTGATTGTGTTCGCTGGAGTTGACACCAAGGAGTAGCTGAAGTTAGCCTGGTAATTACCGAAATTTGTCTTCGTTTGCTCTGTTGTTTAGTTACACATCCTGCAAAAAATTTCGCTTCAACGATTCTTGACGTTACTTTTGTTACTCAGTTTGAATAATTGTTCTCTACAGTATATTTATAGCTCTCGATTTTCCCACTACATCGCATCCCTCTCACATCTCGGTTTTGCGATTTTTTACGAGGAATAATCTGGACGTACAAGATTCCGCCTGTGGATCCTATCTCCTTCAGATGTACTGAAATTTCTTTCGCGAACTATGCAAATTTCAAATTTAACAGTCTGAATTTCAAACTTAACATTCTGGACTGGGCGAAAAAGACCATTACAGTGGCGCTATATGCTTGCAAGAGAGCAACAGGGAAACAATGGAATTTAAAGCCTTGCATTCTGCACTGGTTGCACACTGCAGTAGTAAGACCGATAATGTTGTATGTAGTTATCATCTGGTGGAAGGCTCTTGAGGAGTCCACATACTGTAAGATACTGGACGAGGTCCAGAGAATGGCTAGCCTGTTCATCACTGTCACAGTGGTCAAACAATGGTTATGGTCATATTGTGATCCTTAATATGGTGCCTGATATTACAGGCACCATAGATTACAATCTGACTGAACCACTGTTCGACAAGAAGTACCATAAACTTATACCAGACGTGAAAATGTAGAACCCCTGGTACAGAACTGTATTTTGACTTCTACACTGACAGCTCAAAATTAAATAATCTACTCCAAAGATATACAGCTAAGTATAGCAGGAAGACTTTTGGCCGAAATTTTGGCCAGTAGTAGCAAAATGGCTGAGATATAACATTCTCACCACGGTGGGGATTAACATATTCTTTGACAGACAACATCAGCCCTGGTGGGGATCAAGGCTGGGCTCTTATTTTTTTAGGGGCCTAGGAGATCTGGATGACATAGTTATTGTCCGTCTTAAGAGCTTCTTGAGGCGCTCAGAATGGTTCAACGTGGGAAGCTAGGGACATCCGTATATCTAGTTTCCGTGGTATCATGCAGTGTAAGTGAGTCTGTCTATTCAGACTGCTACACTGACCTAACCTAACCTAACCTAACCTACGAGGAATAAAAATGTCGAACAAAAAGGTTTTCTCAAATTCTTCATTGCGAATTAAATTATGTGTGCCGATCACTGAAAATATTACAGGAGGCTTACACAGGATCAACCTTATCAAAAACACATACATTTAAGTGGAGAGCGTATTCCAAAGTAGTCGAAATGTGAAGGAAATGGTGGCTAAAAATCGTCATTTAGATTTGGGTGAGAAAGTAGCTAAACTTTCGAAGTTTCGGCAATCAATTCTTAGCGAGAGCCCAATAACATAAAGGTCGCTGAAGACATGTCAGAAGGATCTAATGCTGACCTCACATTCGTTATGGTTATGAGATATGGGACTGCGGATTTGACATTGAAAGTAGTCAGCAAGCTTCGGAGTGACGAGATTGAACTGAGGTGAAACTGAAAAAACCACGTTAAAGTCGATCAGAAGTCATGGTAAAATTGACTGTTTTCTTTAATCATTTTCGCCTGAAAACCAGGCACTAAATAAAAAATATTATGTAGGCGTTATGCGGCGCTTAGAAAGCAAATTCCTCACTGGACCAAACTCAAATTATATAATCGAACTACCACCGTATTCCCCTGATATGGGTCGAGAAGACTTTGATGTCTTTCAAAACTCAAATTACTTTAGGCAGTCATTTTTTTTTCGATAATTGTCATAAAAGAGAATTCGAATTCGTGCTTCACAATTTTCGAGAACTCGAAGTCGATAAATCCCGATTTTCCGGAAAATGAAAAAGTTAGCAAAATTGCTTTCTCTATTCGAGGATGGAAAACATTTGGAATTTTCCTTTTTGAAAAATTGTTCGTGCAAATGCAATTTTTGCTCACAATCTCTTGATATAGACGAACACATAATTTTTATCTCAACAGGTTTAACATAACACAGTAGTGAAATTATTTAATTAAAATCTTGTTAGCTTAAGTATAAAAATTTTTGATAATTGTAAGCCAATGATGCAACCGTTTTTATCATCTTTTTTTACTTAATATACTTTGTACATTTTATTTCATTTGTGAACATTTATTTCAACAAGAAATTTTTTGGCTTCTTCGAATTCGTTTTCGTTTGATATAATACAGGGTAGCGCAACAATTATTTTACAACAAAAAATTAAAATAACTTCTTTTTAACCAATATATTTCATTCATTTTGTTTTTGTTTTTTATTGGATAAAAAATTTAATTTTATTTTATATAACTAATTGATTTCCAATATGATAGACAGTAAATAACCTTCAGTTGATTTACGCATATGCGACACCTGATCAGAAAATTATTCATTGCGGCCTGAAGGGTTGGTTGCTTTAATTGACTGCTTCAATTCAGTCAAATTCCTTAGTTTCGTTTTGTACTCCCCTTCCTCGACATAACCCCATAAAAAAAGTCTGGTGCAGTCAGGTCGGCTGATCTTGGGGCCAGTGGAAAGTTGATTTTGTGGATATTAATTTGTTAGGGGATTTTCGTTGCTCTGTCTTACTGAAACCAAACATTGTTGAAACGGATATGTCTTCGCCGCTGCTCTAGGGGAAAAAATTCCTTCAACATCTTTAAATAATGATCCCCATTGGTCGCCGTTTTGTGTTTGTAACATGATTCGTGCACCATTCCGTATTTATATTCCTTATTCCATATTCGAGTTTCTTACCAAAATTTTGCCACAACTGCACTCTGGAGGTGATATCTTGTCAATTATATTTTTATGCTGTAAGAATATTTAATTTAACTAAATGCGGTCTTGGCGGTTGCGGTTGATTATATCTACGTATAATGCGGCGTTAAATTCGAAACAAATTTGAGTTGTTGCAGTCCTTCCAACATTCGTTGAACCCCTTCAATATACGAGTATATTTCCTGATCCATCTCATGTAGTCCGTATATTGAAATTTAGCTTCTGTATACATGTTTCATTTAAATTATTAAAATTAATAAAACTGAAATAAAAATATTAAATTAAATGCGGGAATGCATTTTACATTTGCACTCTAAGTGACAAAAAATATAAAGTCCGAAGACAAAACCTTTAAAGCGACATAATTTTGTATGGACTAGTTTTTTACGCAATTTAATCGATTTGATTAATCGTAGGATTTGACACTGTTAGTTATATCTTTGCCAATAAGCTACAAATGGCCGGTCCCATCAAAGTCAACATAACAGAGTCATCGAAAATTAGAAGCCACGGCAGACAGTGGATTGATGTTATATTCCATACGTGATGCCATTGATTTGCCTTTCAAATAAAACAGTAAATTCGATGATATCTCACACGAAACTTGTTTTGTTCAATTATAACGTCTAACCGCCACCACTGCAAAATTCTTTAGAAATAAACGTTACAAAATTTGAATTTCAAAATAAAGAAAGACCAATTAGAAAGATTTCACTCCGTTCCAGGAATACATTCAGAGTCGATGCTGCCATGAGTGACTATCTACAAGCAGACGTAACATTACCAGTTGTACGAATTTGGTTTACAAAAATTTGAAAATTCCACCAAGCATGAGGAAACATTGCTGCCACCTCGTCGCCATTAATTCATATTCATTATTAACGACAATTCAACCAAGAATAATAACAGCAACTATGACTGCAGCAGAATATGTTGAAGAATGAGTGCAAGAACGAGTAGTACATCATGTTTACACATGTCTTAACCTCCATAACAATTAACTTCCACAAACATAGCGGGCAGGATCAGTTTGTGCCCCTCCAGTGCCGCAATTCACACATATGTACATACCTACACACATCCGAATCCAGCGACAAAACATTGACATTCAAGAGTGTTTACTGATGTTTTTGATGACAGCTACATTTGTTATCCGACTAACTAACGGAGCCATGATGAGGCGGGCAACACGGCCAAATCCACAGAGTCGACTTAACAACTTAATGACTGACAGAGTGACATTATCAACGATGTTGATAACTGTTTAGATGATGTTACTGCTGCTGATGATGTTGATGTTAAGTATGAACGTAGGTCCTTGTTGTTTTACGACCATCCTCTACACAGACACAAACACTTGCATTCCCACATTTATGGCTTACATTAATTCTGTCTGTATGAGGCTGCAGTGACGGAACTTCCTTATTGTTCCCCATTATTAAAAGGAAATGAGGCACTGTTGCGACGGAAGGAAATAATTTTCTCTAGACGTAGAGAAAATGTGATGACGGGGAGCTCACACTAACAGAAATACACAGTAACTCATCGCGTATACGAATAACTAACAATGGAAACAATGATAATCTCCTTATGATAATGGCATAGACAACAAAAACAAAAACGAACACGATTTTCAGGATGCGGCGGCAGGAGCATTAGGATGAGGATGAGGATGTAAGTGATACCAGCATAAATGTGGGTTGATACTGTCTGTACGAATATATTTCGCTGTTGGTGCAAGTAGTTGTGAGGAGTACTTATGAGGTTGCCAACTGCCACAGCAACAAAATAGCAGCGTAAAAGGGTTGGATAATAAAAATTATGACTTTTGTCTGTTTTTATCTATAAAGGAATCACAGGATTTGCTAATTATGAATATAACCACACTAAATGGATGCTCCCACTGACTATTTAAATACAATTCCGGAAGCACTTTAACTTTTCGTGCAGTATTGGAGTAATACGCCTCTTATGACAATCACCGGGATGCTCCTGTCATTACAATGGCAATCACGAAAAATAAAGATATGTGATCCGTAAATGATTATACAATATATTTTTATTACTGCAGTGATATAAAGCGTGAAAATTGGTAAACAATATTGCAGCATTGTTTCTTCAATAATGTAAAAAAATAATAACCGAAGAGAGGATTATTCTGTTGGCTTTGCAAAAGATCATCGATACGAAAACAAACGCAAACAAACAATTCAGGTAGGTTTCAAAAACGGAAGTGAAAAACTATCCTTAAATCGCAATTGGCTTTTATTTTTATTCGTGGAGGGATAAGTAAGACACGCCATAGCGTTATATTTTTGTTTTTCTGTTATCGCTGCCCGTATTCTGAAAATCGGACTGGTTCAAAGCCATCTTACCGATTTTTTATCTGAAATATATCTGACATCTTAATATGGTGTTCCAACAGGTGCCAATTAAAACTCAGAAGATACTTTTGGATATGCAAGTAGACTGAACGAGGGAAGAGGTATATCATATATATCGTATGGGGGTTGTTGTTTGGAAAATAGATCCAATGATAGATAAACGATCCCAAATTATTCCCCTTATTGTTTTACGACAGTTGTTGTATTATTTTCGCTGTATAACGTATTAAGACTAACTATAACCCATTAACATGTTCTATTTTAATTAAAATCTAGTAGTTTATTAAATTTGGTGGCGAAAGCCCAAATTACATTTCTATATTTGTACTTTGTTGTTTGTATGACGCTAGAAAATCCACAATATTCAGCAATACTTTTTTGAGGCACTTCATTACGTTCGCAGTACGAATTATCGTAGTTCGAAGAGAACAGTTTAGATTTCAAAAGTGCAAAAAATTAACGCTTCAGCAGTTGGCAGCACACTAATATGTTATGTTTTGTGTAGAAGAAGAATAGAAGAGCTGTAAAAGTAAATTTCATAACACAAAAAAATCGCTCTTTTATTAAATTGGTGATGTGCTAAAATGTTATTTAAATTGGAATTGGTAACACAAATGTAGAAAAATAAATATAATCTCATTTCCGAGTATACTATCCTTGTGAGAACGGAGTTGTTAAAAAGAAACTCTCTGTGATTCTTTGCTTTATCTGAAATTAGGTCAAATTTTTAAACCATTTTAGTTTCATTTCAACTGGTAAATTTTCAATTTTCTATGTTTTTGAAATTTGAAACAGTATCTATACAAATTAATTTTACAGCACAAATAAGGCATAAAAGACTTGCTCATATCCAGCGAACTTTCGTGCACTCTGATTTCATATTCATTAAGTACAACTTTTTCTTTAACAGCTTTTCACGACTTTCTCAGTTTTTGAGCCAATGAAAACAAAAACAACCACGACTTTCAGTATGTAAGTCGAAAGTGACACCAGCATAAATGTGGGTTGATATATCTGTTTTCACTTACAGTCATTGACGTAGCAATAAATTCTCTCTGTGGGGAGCTAAATTCACCCCAGTACTGAATGCCTGTTAAATTATATTGAATTTAGTACAAATGAATGTAGGAAAGAAATCTAAGAATATATGTATATAAAGGCGTGGCTATGGCATACAATTGGGAAATTTTTAAATAACTTAAATATCACAGGGAAAAATAGGAGGTACCAGAAGGGCTACGTCAATGCACTATGTATTCGCTCTTAGAATTTAGTAAACCCAAAACATGAAGTTCATCTAATTTGACGGAATTAAGTATAACTGGTCGAAAGGTATGAAACTAACAACATGTTGGTTAAATCAGTCATCTGTATGGGAGGCATCAGAAGGTGCGTGATTACTTGATCAATTTTCACGCAGAATTATCCAGTTTTGCAGAGAATCATAAACCAATCTGAGCTGCTGCAATATATTAATTAGAAATTTAAAAAAATTGTTGAATTTTGAAAAATGGGGTCATTTGTATGGGAGGAACCAGACATTGTGTGGCAATGCACTCTATTATTATTTTCAGAATTTACTTCGCCTAGCACGTAATTTATGCCAAATTCAGTACAATTGCCTGATGATAAGTAACTGCGTGCATATGGATTAAATCGTTCATATGTGTAGTAGGTACCAGAAGATGATTGGTTTCTTGGCCATTGTTTCGAAAGTACTCCAGAAAATGATAAACCAATGTAATTTAGGGCGCTGTAGACTACGATAAACTAGGATATATTGGATTTCAAAAAATCTGTAAATTTGTCTAGGAGGTATTCGAAAGGGCGTACCTTCCTGAAAATGTACTTCTTTAACCGCTCAACATGTCCTAAGTATTACTAAATTTGGTGCAATCAATCGATGAACGTGTTAAAATCTTAACTTGTTGCCTCCTCAATTTCTGCCTTTATTCTTCTCTATGTAACATTTCTATAACATCTTTTCCGTGCCAAGGAACTTTATGCATTTTTGATGTGGCGTCTTTGCAGGAATATAACTTTAGACGTGTTTTTTTCTATGCAATCCAATAGCATTCTACTCTAGTAACCTGAGAAATGGTTTCAATATCTCTAGAAAAATATCTTTTTCACCCATTGTGTTTCCTTACACGACGATTCGTTTTTTATTTAGCCAGTTATCTCAATAGTTATATCTTGTATCCACTAGTTCTTACCACACACAATTCTTCAGAGTTTCGCTGAATTTTTCGTTCATACCGGGTTATCCATTTTCCGGTTTTAAAAGTAAAGTTAAATAAAACAATGTCATTTAAATGACCGCCTCTGGATTGTTTGCATCAGTGCATCTTTGTAAGGGTAATTTGTCGAATGATGGTTTTCAAATGCCGCAAGATTTGAAGATCATCCGCGTAAACATGTCTTTTGACGTAGTCCAACGGGGTCAAATCGCATGATCTTCGCCAGAACGTGAAGTAACGTTTTCTGTTAACTTGTCATGCAATAACGCCAAAATCGGCCGCGTTGTGTGACACGTGGCACCATCTTGTTGAAACCTCATATCGTCCAGTTCATAATTTTTAACTGCGGGCCACAAAAGTCGGT
>JAHXMU010000251.1:2154576-2179726 GCA_019455685.1 Philornis downsi
TTCGCCAGAAGCGATATTTTCGGCAGTGCCTACACTACGATGATGCACAGGCCTGACCATATCTGCAACGCTTCCTTCAAATGTCTTTATAATCTTGCTAATTCCTTGCACAGTAGGTTGATCGTGACGACCATGATAACCACCTAATGCACAAAAAGTGCTCACGTCTGAATCACCAATTTTGTAGTAAGTTTTAACCATTTGTACTCTTTCTCTCTATGTCTCTCTCTCGCTCTCTCATTCTCTCTCTTTTTCAGATTGTGGAACTTGGATTGTTTACAAGTTGACACTATCAGATATAGTTATACATTAATAACTAAATTAATATCAAAATAATACCGAAAATATGTAAAATTATGCAAATATTCAATAAACAGGGCACGCAAGAGATTAGTGTTAGTTTATATTCTTGTCGCTCTGCATCCACTTCTTTCACACTGATGGATTTCAATGCAAATTAGTAATTGGTTGTACGAGTACTCAAGCGACCGTACTTAAATTAATATTTCAAGATTTTTATAAAACTTGCCCTTTTTACCTCACCTATATAATTGTAGCAATTAGGATACGTCTTGTCTGAATTTTCCAGAAGTCCCCGTTATTTTACTGTTAAGGGCATTTGGCGACATTAGGCGACATTAGCAGGGATAGTGCAAAATATTTTCGATCATGTAGCATACAGATTTCAACGACTTTATCTCATAAACTATTATATATATTTGAATAAGAGATTTGTTACTTATGCTGCTTGGCTGTGCCACATCTAGTTAAAAAACGTTCAGCCGGTTTAGTGTTACTATCTTAAGTTAACTATCGATTGGAAAGTTGTCATAGCCTATTCTAAGTTAATATTTGCGAAAGTGGTAACAAATTTCATAAAATTAAAAAAATTCAGGATTATGTGATCTAGATGAATCTGACCTAGTCAGATTACGCTGAGACACGATTAGCTAAATAGTGGTGACATAGTTCACACAATCCTGTTTGTGTTCTAGGTAGGAAGGATAATTACACGAGTATATATAGGTCGTCTACTGTCCTTTCATAAATGTTTCATTAACTAAATGTTTCAAATCGAACACTCTTTCTTTATGGTGTATTCCAATGTGAATAAAGCTAAAACTGAAATATGTAGAACAGTTGAATATCAAAAATGTAAATTATTGTCGATGTCGCTTAAAAAGAGTTTACGCTCAGAAAAAGTTTGACATTCGAATTCTGATGTAACAGACTAATATCATCATAGGCAGTCTGAAATCGTGGTATGGAGAATCATAATACTAAACATTTTTGAAGTTATTGGAGATTTTGGTCACGAATAACGGCGTATAGTTGAAACCTGAGTCTGCTACTAAATGAGATAGTTATAAATATGCTGGGAGTTATTGTAAATTGTTAAAGATTTCCTCTTTAGTTCAGCGAATATGAAAAATTTGCCATCAGTCAGACATTTGGACATTTTGAAATATATGTTTAATCAAATATATGCTCGTAAATATTGGTAATAAATAAATAAATATATATAAAACCAAAAAAAAAACAAAAAAAACAAAAAAACGGCTAACATAACAATTGCAGAAATAAGTTTTGTATTTACTTTTCTACAGCAGACATCTTTTTGGAATCAATCTTTCGTTAATGAAACTCAGCTGGTTTATTCCTTCAGTGTGCTCTAATGAGCAAATTCATATGAATACTTTACGCTCATGTGCAATGCAATGAAAAACTTTGCTTGCGTCGAATACTTCTCTGTGAAAAATAATTGAAGTCAAGCAGAATTTCTAAATGCAGCATCTTTTTTTATTAAAGTATTCGATTAAATATCCGGTTGTCTGATTGTTTCCAAATCTCGTCCCATAATAAATTGATTCTATATGTTCTATTATGTTGCGCAAGAAAGCATGAATTTTGTAAATTCTTTTCTTCTCATTAATTATAATAAATTGATGATTGTTTACATGGCTTAGGTTTTAGCTAGAAAATTCAAAATCAGACAACAGTTTTTCCAAAGCCGGAAATTTCCTTGCATCCCATAAATGGGATTTGAGAGATCATCCTACATTCATTTTAATTTAGACTTTTTGAACGGGATCTATTGCTTCACAACTATTCTAAACATTAGTGTAAGAAGTTTGAATCGTCGATTATTGGAGCACTTGAAGTGATTTTGAGACATGTCAATGCGGCTGCCGCTAAAAGAAAGAGTTTATTGTTGTATCAGGACTCGGGTCCACAATATTTTGCACGATACACGTGTACTAATGCTTAATAGTCTCTAAAAGACACGAAAACGTATTACGAACATCTTTTTGTTGAAAAATTACATGAATCCAGTTTTATGAGTCTGGTATGAATAATGGTACAATTTTAATTTCCTCTCATCCTTTTTCACCCCGTCTCGATTGACAATTAGAACCCCTCACAGAATTTCACCAGCAGCAGCAGTGATGATATGGGAAACTAAATTGAGGATTGTACGAGCTTGAATAACATAAATGGCATGCTAATACAGACGCTTTTTAAGTAAGTAGGTATCATATGTTACTAAAATTCGATTTGTGGACCTGCCTAGTGGTCGTTGGCAAACTCAACGGTTTGACTGGGTACAGCAGTCTAATAAATCGCTTATCTTAAATCAAAACCAGTAAAGAAATTTCAGTTTAGCGTGGCTCCGGAAGGAGTGGATCACTCAATTATTATCATGTATTGCTTTGTATTAACACACAATAAATGAATTGTATCTAATGTACTGTGTCCTTAGGCTTAAATATTACGAGGATTCCATCGATCTTTACGAAATCTCTCACTTTCTTTAAGATACATGCATTCCGATATTAATATGGTCAAACTAACCAAAATATAGCGATTGAATTGCATGGGTCATAATGGGCGGGTGACTTAAAAAGCTCAAATACGAAAGGACAATAACCTGAATGAGCAAGAAATAACGATTAGACTTATAAAACGCAGCCAGAAATCGGTATGACGAATTGGAGAAGGGATGAAGAATGTCGAAGCGGTTAAAATTCTTTTCCGTATACGTCGCTTATTAGAAAAACATTCCTGTTTTAAGTAAGTGAGTTATTTTCAAATCAAACGAGCTTACGAAGGATAATTTGCCTTCACTTCGGCGAACTTTTTTAGTACAAACATTTTAAAGTCCAATGAACTGACTTAGGACTTGTTCACGCGTAAAATCTTATATAAAATAGTCTCCGTAAAAGAAGAATATAATGCATATAAAGATTTCCTCTTAGAAATTATAAGGAGACACCAATTTGTCTAAACCGTTAAATTTAAATTACAAAGGGCAGGGTAACATCCTCATTCCAATAAGTTTACCCTCTCTCTCCCTCTCATTATGGTATTAAGTAGTACCAAAATTATGTACTTATTCAGTCCGGTCTATACATATACAGTAAATTCGCTCCATCAGCAGCCAATTTTCATAAATTTATAATAAAATCCCAAATCAAAATTGATCAATGCGCATTTTCTCTTAAACTTTTTTTTTTTTTTTTGATGGACTATAAAAAAGGATTTCTTAAAACCACTTAGAGCACCTGGAAGAAATGTACTATTATAATTAACAAAGTATAATGTAAAATAATATAAATACAACGACAGCAATTACCTAACATCGGTATTAGGTAGAAAGAATTATGTATACATAAAGTATTTGTACAAACCTAATACTCGTATACTCAATGAATTTAAGTTAATTTTCAAATGTGATGGATTTTTCCGGGTAATAATAATTTATTGTAACAGCTTAGACTTGGTAACTGCGTTTGTAGTAAACGTTATAAAGAGAAGTTCAGCTCGGGCAAAGACGGCCTTTTTGAATCGACTTTTGTAGATTATCTAACTTCACTTAATAAATTGCACCGGAATTCGCTGTAGAAAGGTTTATATAAAGCTACATTTTGGACCGAACAGATAGATGAAGTTATACAAACATTAAGACAACTCTAAACAAAGAAAAGTACGGCTTGGTATATACCCGCATGTATACGGCTGTATAAAATTCCATTAATGAGATATGGGAGAGCTTGTCACATTCCGTGAGCTCATACATATTCTATTTTTAGACTCTCTTAACGGGACCAACAATTTAATGACTATTCCGAAATGTACAGTATGAGATGCATTTATAAGACCTGTCGATTACCCGACTATTTCTGCGAATGAAGATTGAATCCGCGATCACGCGAATGATAGTTGAGTGTGTCAACCGTCGCTCCACAGATTTACTAAAATAGACTCTGGGAATGAAAATAGACTGCATTGTTGTTACTCACCTGGCACGATTTAATTATACATTTTTGGCCTGATATCTTTCAAGCAGCTGTATTGTATTATGTCAAATTTGGCATACGTCATGCATTTAGCAAAGAAATTTGTGATGTAATGAAAATGGGGGCATTTTCACCTCCCATCTTTAATTCGAAGAGTATAACATCATATATTTGATTTGCATTATAAAACTCTGTAAAATTAAAAAAAAGTCCATCAAATAAAGACGCTCTTTTTGTATCTCTCCAATTGGCTGATTTAAACCATACATTCCTATATGCATATTTTCCTTGAACTGTGTTAATTTAGCGCAATTCAGCAAGCGTCAGACATTTAAAAAATCTATTTCTGGGGAAGAACATGGACCGATTGTCAAACATTCAAATTAACTGGTTTAACAAAATGAGTGGTCACTTTATAATTTCTAACACAAAGTCTTCAAAAAACTATTTTCTCTCTAGTGTGATCTAATTCAGAGTATTTCTTTGTAAATAAATAGCGATTCACCACGCCTCTATGGAACTTCTCTCAAAGCATATGTAAATCTGCTTTTTGTTTATTTCTATTTCTGAAAAATATTTTTAGGTAAGATAAGGTAGATTAAATGTGGATTTTATAATTCGCAACAACAGCCTCTTCGCTCGCCTGCCAAGTAATATATTTTCAGAAATAGGATTTAGTATTTGGCGAACAAACTTATAGCTGCCAAAATCCAACATTAGATATTTGATGGCCAAATTGTCCAATTTGTTACAATTGGTGCCATCAATTTGGTTTCTAAAATCCTGATTTTTAGTTTCTTACGTCTTTTTAAATTTTCTTTCAATTTCAATTTTTTCGATTTTTCTAAAATTGAATATTAAGCCTTTTATATGTTGTAACCGTTATCGTCCCTGGACGATATTATTGAGACATTAAGAATGATTCATGTGGATCATGCAAAATGGCGAGTGAACTGGCTGAAGCCATCTCTGAGTAAAAAACGAACGATCCGATGGCGAAGTCAGATTTAATTTTGGCTACCACAGAATAGAGGCAAACTAAAAATTCTTATTCATCAAAGGATTTAGGACATGTTGAACAGCATCTACCACACAATAAAACCAGCTCGAAAAGCAAAGCTGTTAAAACCGATGATTTTATAACGTTTTCAATTTACTTGCCACAATTTCGGGAAAAATTGACACTTCCAAAACAGTCTAAATGGCCCAATTGTCTATGGCATCAATTGTCAACTTAGACGGTGGTGTTTCGATTCAGGTGCATCATTGCACATGCGCTCTGACAAAATGAAGTATCTTGAAATAAACTCGCTGAAAGTGAAGCTTCTTAACTTGGCCAACAGTAACTCAGCAGAAATAGTCGGCAGTGGAATAGTTAAATTAGCTTTGAAGAAAGTTACTGCAAATCTTGAAGGAACGCTGTACGTTCGGTCAAAACCCCTACAACTAGTGGGGATTATGGTTTAGGAGTAAATTTCAGTAGCAACGAAGCTGTTATCAGATACTCAGAACTGGTTGGCAAAAATTGTGGAAGCCAGAGATCTGTATTGCATGGACGAACGTAACAAAAAGGGCGGCACTGGCTTCAAATTTGCCGCTGCATGAATGACATGGACACTTGAACGAAAAAGATTTAAAAGACAGTACACGTCAAGGGAACGTAACTGTTATCAAAGCAAATTCAAATGGCTATTTATCAGCTTGTAAAACATACCTTAAGAGCAACCCGACTTAGCGGCCATTTTCGAATTCGAATTCAAAAACTGAAGACATTTCGTCAATTCGTTTTAAGGGTCCCGACATTTCGTGACATTTATCGATAGCAATAGTATGTGGTACACAATTTGTTTCGTAGCACTTATAAGTTCACAGAGTGTCCGATCTGTACCTACCTGCAAAAGCAATGTCAAGTCTAAATATATAAAAAGCGTGCTATGTGCTAAAGGGGACAAATACCTGGGTAGCTGACAAAAGTTTAAACGAAAAAAAATAATTAAATCCACGTGGGTACTGCGCACAAAATACGAAGCGGACAGACTAATCGAATATAAAGCAAACATGGACCAAAGGGGCTCAAACAAGTACCTGGAATCCATTCGTTCGAAACCTTCGTACCAGTAGTTTGAACTGAAACAATTCGATTGCTGATAGCTGCTGCAGTTCAAGTTGTTCTAAAAAATTTGCCAGGCATAGTTTGTCAGCGCATATTTGAATGATAACAATGAATATGATATATTCATGGAAGTTCCAAATGAAATTGAAAAAATCCTAACCTAACTGAAACCAAGTTCTCAGAATCAAGAAAGCTTTTTATGCATTAAGGCAATGGGGACAAAAATTAAAAAAAATTAAACTTAATACCAGTACTACGGACCCTTTCTATATATGCAAAAAAAGGAAAATTTTATTATCCCCATGGGAATAAACGTTGACGGTTAAATTGTTGCACAGTATAGTCCGAATAAGGTACTACAACTTAAAACAGGATTGAAAATCTTTTGAAATGAAAGACATCGGTTTTATATACGAGTACATACAAAGATGACCGTAATATAGTTGAGAAACTCTCTGACATTTTAATATGAGCGATGGTAAACCGGTCGCCACACCCATAAATCCAAGCGGAAAATTAACAAAGGACATGTTGCCAATGGACGAAAGAAGTGGAATGAAAATAGAAGTATCACGATATTAACATCTGATTGGGATGCTGGTACATTTAGCAGTTTTTATGCTTCTAGACTATGTTGTAAGAATGTTCATCTGGTATGATAATTTTGATAAACAGCGCTAAATGGCATCGGGAGAACATTGTGATAATTGAAAGGTACTGAAGATTCAGAACTAAAATTCAGTACGCTGACTGCGATGCGATGTTCGTACATGACAGAAGTTCATACACTGGTTACGGATTTATGCTTTCGAACACAAATATCAGTCAGCAGTCGCGCAATCAGCGAATTGTCGCTGTCGTGTAGCAGTGATCTGTCCAAATCAAGGAAGGAAGATATTTACGTAAGACTGTTCTATTCCTTTTACATATGTAGGTGGTGATGAATTGGACTTATAAATATTATTATCCAATGATGGAAGTTAAAATAACCAACGACTGTGGACTGTAATTTTCTAAATATAAGTTAACACCACAGTTAATAAGATACATAAAATAAGAAGAAGAACAAAAAGAGTGCAATGACTCTTGTAAGCTAACACCATAGTTAATAAGACGAATGAAATAAAGAATTGCTTACTATCAATTTTTATTAAGGTGATAATAGCCCAATAATTGCAATAGTGCAATTAGCACTTGAGAATAAGATCATTGGGAAATTATCAACCTTGCAGAAACTAGAATTATTTAGAGATTATCAACCTGTGCAGAAAATAAGATTATTGTGAAACGCCTTTTCAATAAGGTGAAGAATATGAAATAAAAGGAAAATAAATTGTAAAATTAGGGTTAGTTCAATTTTTCAATTAATAAAGAAACAACATACTGAAAACGGAAAAAACATTGTTTTTTTTAGTTCTTAATCAGTAAAAAACGTAACTTATATAACCGTATCACTTTATTGCAGGGACGGAAAATAATTGTTATTTTTTTCCAGACGAAAAGGTTACGCGAAAATTCCCTTTATCTTCATTAGGGAATTTTTAACCATTATTGTGAGACATATATTATTTTGGTCACCGTAACCAATTCAATAAGAAATATTTTTTTTGGTTATGAATAACTGTTATAGCAACCAAAAATAATTTTTTGGTTAACAATAACCATTATCCAATGAAATTTTTTTTTTTGGTTATCGGTTAGTTAAAAATTTTTCCATTGGTTAAAAATTGTTCCGTATTTTGTTCTTTCTCATCGTTAATTATTGAAATAAATGTTTGCCATAATCAAATCATTGCTTTTACTTTAACTTCAGCTTTTTTGTTGTTACAATTTATCATTATGTTTATTACTTACCACCATTATCAAATATTTGCTTTTATATTTAATATTATCGTTAAATTTTCATTCTCTGTTTTTTTCTCTTTCTCACCTGATTATACGGCGTTGGGGTAGCTAAGGGGGCCCTGGAGTGGCTAAGCACCCCCTGAATCGTACAATGAATTAATACAATTGACTTCAAAATATTTTATTTAATATTTTTTTTAATTTTGCCAAAGATGTTTAAATTGCTTGTCCTATGTACCTCTACCCCTTAGAAAGGCATCCATTACATTAAAAATACCTCTGGCCTACCCTTTATGTGGGTAGTGATAACCAAAAAAAAAAATTTTCTTTGGATAATGGTTATTGTTAACCAAAAAATTCTTTTTGGTTGCTATAACAGTTATTCATAACCAAAAAAAAAAATATTTCTCATTTTAATTGGTTACGGTGACCAAAATAATATATGTCTCACAATAATGGCTATTTTTAACCATTATTTAAATTCGTTAACGTTAATGGTTAAATAAGATTTTTTCATCATTTCTCTTATAACTGTTACGGTCCCTGCTTTATTGAACGATGCTGACATCCCAATGAACGAAATACAAGTAAGTTTTTGTTGATTCAGAACTCATAAAGCAACCTCGCTAAGCGACAACAATTACGTTGTAATGACAAAATCAATGCTTGCATTGCAACAACAATAAGTAGTAGATTGGCGGGCACAAAATCGTACGATGGTTGACAGTTATTTTTTCTTTTGTTATGATTCACTTTTATGATCTTATGGTATAACAATTATAATTTGTCCCAAAATGCCAGTGGCGTAGAGAAATAATAATAAAAATTATTATGGGGACATAAATTAGGTTAAAGTAAATTAATTTCAAAACACAGGTCTGTTCTTATCCGAAACATTACTTGCACAACTTATAATTTTTGATGTCAACCAAAGTGGCTAAACCAGATTGATATATGACATATATTTCAAGGTATGCAATGCCTTCTGAAGCATTGACTAAAGGATTATCAGCTCTCAAGCATAACAATACGCAACAAAACTGGGTTTAAGGGAGATCAAGTAGAACCAAGTTACTACTGTTTGAGTGAATCATCTGGCAACGGAAATATTTATTCTTTGTCACAGAAATTTTTGCACCGTGAAAAACATTTTCATTCTTGTTTGTATAAAGTGATTTTTTAATCGTAGTTTTTTAAAAAAATCGACTAAAACATCCAAATTTGCGTCATATATTAACATTTGTTATTGGAATTGATAAATTGGTATTTGCCATTTAATTTTTAAAGATAATTTCATGTAAATGTTGTCCGCGCCTCCGTCTCAAAATGTTCATTCGGAAGATCCAATTTTTCGTCACTTTTTTGAGCATTTCTGCCTGTATTCCACGAATAACGTGTGTTATGTTATCCTGTAAGGCTTCAATAGTGTTCGGCTTGCCCACATAGACTAACGGCTTGACATAACCATATCATATATCATATTGCATATCAAGAAATAATCAAGAGGCGTTAAATCGCAAGATCTTGGGGCCAGCTCACAGCTGCTCACCAAATTCATCCCTCAACATATTCATTGTTTAACGAGCAGTGTGGTACGTTGCACCATCCTGATGAAACCACAAGTCAACCAAGTTCAACTCAACCAATTGGGGCAAAAAAATTCCTTGTGGTTGAGTAAAACATGTCCTATCGCTGAGAACGGCGACGAATTGACGTTTCACGATCATTATTAACACTGGTCGCTACAGCTGCAATATTCTCTTCGGTACGCACTCTACGCATGCAAGTCGATGGTTTTATGTCTACCAAAGTAGATTTGGTGCGAAATTTGAAGATAACAGCACGAATTGTTGATGCAGCAGGTCGATTATGACGACCATAAAATGGTCGTATCAAACGATGCACATTTGCCACAGAGCACAAATTTTGATAATAAATCTCAACGATTTGCAATCGTTGCTCGTTTGTTAGTCTTTCCATAAGGAAATGGCAGAGTATTCTGTACACTTTTCAATTTGACAAATGACGTTTGGACGCCATTACCAACCAGTGCTGCCAACCTGAAAAGCTTAAATCTTAAAAAATCACCCTGTATTATTTGTTGACCTTTCAACATTTCGTCTTTATTGATATTCACCGTCAAAACTCCATAAGAGGCACTATAACTCCCAAAGATCTCATGTCAAAATTAACAAAAAACATGTATTTTAAGATTTGAATGTCGCACTTGCCTTCCGTAGCGCTTGAAACATTTATTGAAAAGAAATGTATGCTTACTGAAGAATGGAGGTATTTTAATAATAAGTGAAATTTTTAGAATAAATACTTTTAGTTTGTAAGTTTTATATAAATACAGTGTCTCAAAAGAAAGTTTGTGTTAATTACATCGACTAAGAAGTAATCCGTCTATTGAAAAATATTTATTAATGATTAAAGTATGCACTTTGGGAATTTATTTCTTAAAAACTAAATCATTTATCACTTAAGAGAATTACAAAATTTCTTACAATGGCCCGGCAGATATACTACGTAATAGCAACTAATTTTATCGAAAATTTTAGTGCTGCTAGTGCATATTGGTCCAGTAATATTGAAACTAAATAACTCTATACTTACAACCATTGGTTGTTGATAAAAAAAAAGCGTTCGCCCTTATTTCAGACTGGCCGACATCATTGTAAATTGGTGGCTCATTTGTGTGGGGAGTTTAACTAATTACGGACGGATATGTCGCATTTTGAAAAAGAGATCGTCTCTGATTCATTCAAATGAATTTTAGAAGCGATAAAATCACCCTGTTTTAATATGTTTTATCAATTTTTATTAAAATCACGATTTGTGTTTTGGCCACAAGAGTATGTGAACAGATAGATAAGCGGATATCGCCATATCAACTTTCGAAATTTTTGGGTGTTACAGATGTCTATACAGACCCAATATATATTGAACCACAACGTACTGAATAAAAAAGTAACTAAATTATGATCTAAAACTGTGGAGAAAATAAAAATTATGTCAATCAAAAAATGATTCCAATTTCAATAATCATTTGGGTTTCCTTGCATTAACTTTTTCCAAAATAATACCAAATGCGATTTTTAATTATCGATGTATCATTGGTTGTGACGTAGTAAATGTTCATAAAAATGATCAAAAAAACTCGTCATAGTGACTAACCGATAACATGATGCACACAATCATGGAACTGTGTAGTGAGCCACTCCAACATTTATACTTTCATTGGCATCAGTGTGCAATGAAAGTCTTCTAGTTTTTAATATTACTTCTGTTCAGCTAAAGCGCCTGACGTCAGTCACATTATCCCTTCATTCTCTGTGGAAAAGTCCTTGACACACAAACAATTGAAACTGGAAGCGATGCGAGGCAATAGACGCTGTTATTGAATCTTAAAGTATCATAATCAATGTGGCGAGCAGATATAGCGTTAAGCTACAGAGCTCGTATTGGCAAAGTGGACAAACTGCGATGATTTATCGACAAGACCATCATAATATAGAAATCAAGTACATCCATATCAGACAACGGCAGTGACCACATCATCAATTGTTAATATGTAACTGAATGAGCAACTGATGGTATGGGAACACATACATTCAAGTATTCCAGCAACAGCTCTGAGCTACGAATAGCAATACCAGACAATCTTCTCCAACTCTATACTAGCAGTTGCTGCCAAGATGTCCAATCATAAAGAATGAGTTGATAAATTTATTGTCCAACAAGATTGACTTTTATTCTTATCCAAACGAATAGAAAGAATGGCATTATACATACATAGTTTACTACTTTATGGTTATCTCGGCATTATCGGCAACAACATCGACAGCGCCATCGTCATCGCCATCATCATTGCCATCACCATCACCATCGCCGTCTCCACATCATTGGTTCGGGATATAAAAGTTGGAAATTGTAAATATGTGTGTTAGCGTTAGCTGAATGTATTTTATTGTTTGCCGATGTCATAAATTTCAATTGAAATGTATTGAAAGGACACAAAAAGGAGCGAGAGAATGAAATGAAAATCGTTTATTATTATTGTTATTATTGTTGGCAATCTTATGACGACAGTACAACAAACATATACGCACTCGCACGTTACAGATACCAGATTCAACGAAGAATTTAATATTTGAAAATCATTTTTATATCCCTTTATACGTGATAAGTTTAAACAATCAACGGAGCGTTTTTCATCATAAAAGTTTAATAAGTCTCATTTGCAGACGCCAGAAATTGAATCGTCGAGTTATAACGACCACAGCGAGCCATACGAATTCAAAAGGCCACGATCGTTGGCATTATCAATGATCACTTAAATATATCACTTAAAAATTTTTCATAAAACTGAAGGACAATTTTTCATAAGAAACAAAAAACCATAATATTTTGTGGGGAAATATCGCCAATTTACATATTTTGAAATAAGCAGGCAATAATTTGAATAATTTTGAAATAGTCAAGAAATTATTTATTATTATTTTGTATTATGTACACTGCAGGGAATGCAAGGACAGTTTTTCTTTAGTCGATGTGCAAGAGAAACTGTTATCTATCATGCACTGCGCGTCCCAGAATTCTGGCCCTTCCTACTAAGTTTTGGTCCATCTGTTATGTGCTGCACATTGAGTTTATTGTCAAAGATACAGTTGTAACCGAAACACTCCGTTAATGAGTAATCCGTTTTCGGCCTCTGTTGAAGTTGTGTTCACCGCAGCCTTCCTCATTATCATTTCCAAATGTATGTGGAAGAAGCGATAGACCATCACCTTGTCTAGCGTCTCACTTGGTGCAAAATGGCCCAATAAGATGTTTCCTACCTTTACTACAGATTTCATGTGGACCTGCACCATTCCGTAAAGGCAAATGGACACACACGCACTCGACAGGATAGTTTATGATACGAGCAAAAGACTAACAAGCGGCAGTTGTATAAAAGACTGAATCACCTTTTTGAAACAAAGGGCATAAAATGCCTACATTCCAATGGAATATAAAATTCTCTAAAAAAATCAATAACCAACTCGTCGTCAATAGTGCTAGTTAATCTTTTATACAGCTACTACGAAGTCGATATGTTTAGGTGGTGGGAGGTTTACGCCATCTACTATGTCTGCGTGATTTTTCATTTGGATTTCTAACTTGTAAAAGTTTTCATTCTGTACTTGTAGCACACTATTTGTGCATTCGTGAATGGATTTCCACCACAAGAGAGGCCGTTACTACAGCCTTCCTTTTTAATAGAATTTTAGTGTTCTACACTACGCTGGTCTTTCCACAGCCATTATTATTTTTTTTTTAAACAAACGGTTTACTTATCTTTTCTTCTTCTCCATTACAGCAGGTACTGCAACTGATTGTAACTCAAGCTTATCTGAACTTGGATTTAATATCCAATTAGAACAGAACATCAGAATAAGCTATAGCAAATTCATGCGTACTTTAGCAATATCTGCAGGTGTTGACCGTAGCTAATATTAGCATCGGGATAGCGAAGTTAGACTGAAATTAGAAAACTCGAACCGCAACCAAGACCTAAATTTTAGAATTCCTAAATCGGATTCTAACTTCAGTGTATTTTAACTTCAGAAAAAGTAACATCACTTTTACATATAAAAAGCAAAAACGATACATTACTCAACAAACTAATAACAATAAAAAACAATTTATGATCAGTTTTCTCACCTGAAACATTTAAGCACGATGACCGTTCGAAAACTTTTAGTTAATCGTAAAATATTTTATGGTTTTAGGAAATCTTTGTTTTTTGTCTTATATTATACTTCGTTATACGTTCTCATTGTTTGAACCATCTAAACTTTCTGTTATCAAATTCATACTTTCATATTTATTTTCAAAACTGCTAGCATAAAATACACCAGTACGGAAAAATCAGTCAGCTAAACTGACTTACTATTATATATTTTCATCCAGAGGCCTTTTGCGTCTGTGTAAAATTTGTGAAGGTGGTCGGAAAGGGCGTGTTAAATCGCTGGGTTCATATAAAAAATTATTCTGAATTAAAGCTCGATAATACAAGCAAATTATAAATTGAACATACATTTTTCCTAAATTGGCCTAAATAGCTTATTTCGAAATTAGCCGAATTTTGTTGCTATTGAATGAATAATATGAATCTAGGAACATATGGCTTAATTTGAGTATTTTTTTCAGCGCCTTATAATGTAATTAAATTGAAAAAATTATATTCAATTCTTTCAATAAATCGGGCAATTTGTATGGGAGAACAAGCTATCCGCTCGACCAGTTCGAAAAGGCATGGAGGTTGCTGATGACAGACTAGAACGAACCAGTTTCGACCTCATATTCGTGGATTGCACCATCTTTGGTGATGAATCGTGCGTTTATTAGTTTAACATGAAAGTCAGTCAGCGAACTTCCACATCGAGGATGATCAAAAGTCAAGGTAATTTGGGCTATTTTGTTTGATTAACGCAGTGTCGTGCACGATAAATTCTTATCAGAAAATTACGTGGTAGATAAGAGAAAGAAAACTCATGGATTTTGCTTCATGATAATACACCAGCAATGTTATCAACATACCACCGTGTTCACCTGATACGGCTCCGGTTGAGTAATTTTTTTCAAAAACTTAAATGATCAGTTCGAGGCACCCATTTCTAGTTGATAAAAGACGTAAAAGAGAATTCGCAGCGAGAACTAAAGTTTAATAATCGATCAGTTTTTCTATATTGTTATGTTAGACATAATATAGGAAACAAAGATCACAGAAAAGTCCTTTGATGGTATTGGGGGTATACAGAAATCTAAATTATTTGTTGTTTCAAAATATTTTCTTGAGTAAAGCCAGTGCCACTTTCTTCCCCTTGAAAACCTCTATTTCAGCAATACTAAACCAAAGTAAAACTAAAAGTATTTTTTCACGCATAGCTTGCGTTGACAAAATAATTTTCTAACTGGAAAATAGCATTTATATTTCGATTTTTTGCTTTGTTCGAAAGTCTTAAATATACGCAGATTTCTTTGACTAGACCAATAAGTATTGTATACGTGCCAAACGGCCGTCAATTCACCTGAATCACAACAAAATGGAAATTGTGCGATATACACGATGTCCGTAGGGAAGTTATACTACTTCCCGACTTATACTTTATCGTGTAGTGAATGATTTCGAAGAAAGAAGGTCTGTAGTTGACAGGGCCAGGCATGGACCATAACGTACTGCAAGATCGGCTGAAAACGTCACTGCTGTTCAAGAAAGTGTTCAAAACAATCCATCAACCTCAATTCGACGCCGTGCTCAGGAGCTTGGTCCTCAAAGAACAACTTTGGCCATAATTTTGCACAAGGATTTGCATTTGTTTCCATTTAAGATTCACTTGACACAAGAGCTTCTTCCACAAGACCATTTACGCCGCCGTACATATAGGTGTGCCAATAGGATGTTACAGGTCGCCCATGACATCCCCGATTTTCATGAAAAAATAATGAGTGACGAGGCACATTTTCATTTCAATGGATATGTGAATAAAAAGAATAAAATAGTCGGTTCTGGGCAATGAAAAACCCTCAAATTATTCATCAGCCACCTTTGCATTCATTAAGAACGACAGTTTGGTGTGCAATTTGGTCAGGAGGAATCATTGGACCCTACTTCTTTGAAACTGAAAACGGCGTAACGGTAACTGTCAATGGGGAGCGATATCGTGATATGATTGAAAACTTTTTAAAGCCACAACTGCATGCTTTGGGCTTGATTAACATGTGGTATCAAAAAGACGGTGCCACATCGCATACAGCCAGGATCTCAATGGAATTACTGCGATACCATATTTCAAGAAATGGTGATGTTGATTAGCCTCCACGGTCGCACAAACGCTTGAGCAACTCAAACAAAATGTGAAATGCGTGAGAATGCAATGAAAAATGTGCTCAAAAAGGCTCGCATTTGTGAGGCTAACAGAGGTGGACATTTATCTGATATTGTATTCCATACATAATTGCCGACATTAAATAAAACATTTATCAATATAAGATCCATTCTCTTTCATTTAATCAAAAATTATAAACAAAGTAGTATACCTTCCCGACGGACAACCTGTATATATGTATATATAGGGTGGCGCAATAAAACATGCATATTGCATCATCTTTTTTTGCGGGGTAGATCGTTGGGTTGGCGGGTTCATGGAGTTTTAGTCGCTATGAATCACTTCGACGGGAAACGTCGCGCATTTTGGGTACGCGCATTTAACGAGGACTCTCGTTCATATATTGCTACTAGTCGACTATATTGTGCTGAATATGGACTACGGCGAATTAGTGAAGCTCCGAGTGCTAATTTAATTAAAATATGGGTAAAGCGTTTTGAAGAGACCGGTTCAACATTTAAACCACAAGCAAATGGTCGCCCAAGAACATATAGGAACGAAGACAATGTTGAGAGGGTATGGAGAAGTTTGCAACGAATTTTAACATTGGATCTTAAACTGCATCCATATAAGCTGCAATTAACACAAGAAATGAAAGAGTCGGACTTCATATCAAGGCTTGCATTTGCTAATGAAATGCTTAATCGATTTTCCAATTTTGACAATATCCTTTTCTCTGACGAGGCTCATTTCCTTATGATAATAATGTAATAAACGTCGAAGAGAACGGATGTGTTTTTACTATAGCTGTGGTTTAATACAGAAAAAATACATATAATATATTCAATTAAATACAATTAAATATATACATATTTTATTTTATTTGTGAAAACAAAATCTAAAGAAGGAAAACAGTGATTATTGAGTATTAAAAAAAATAAACGAAATGGTTTCATGCCAAAAGTGTGATAAGCCCTTAAGGCGAGAAAAAGACAGTATAATATGCAACGGATATTGTAACGGATTATTTCATCCAAATTGTGTTGACTTGTCTGAGTACGATTGTAGAAGCATAAAAGAAAAAGAATACATTCTATTTATGTGTACAAAATGTCAAAATATGATGAAAAACATTTATGAAAACATGGTGGAGATAAAAAGTCTAATAATGAAGAATAACGAAGAAATGCAAAATTTAAAAAATAAATGTATGGATGCGGTAAATGTAAAAAAACCAGAACAAGGAGAGCGGAAGCAAAAAATAACATATGCAATGGCTGTTAGAAATGAACAACCGGTAATAATAACGCCAATAAATACACAAAATAGTGATGAAACAAAAGAAGTAATAAGAAATGTTATTGATCCATTATCACTGTCGTTAAAGGTGCAAAGTGTACACAATCGTAAAGATGGTGCGATAGCAATAAATTGTGAAGACGAAGAATCTAGGAAAAAAATTGAGAACGAGGTGAAAAAGAAGCTTGCTAATGAGTATACAGTAAAAATCCCAAAGAGAAAAGAGCCCTATCTCCTTGTTACGGGTATTAGCTCTCAATGGGAAAAAGATAAAATAGAGACGGCAGTTAAAAATCAAAATGATATTAAAGATAATATAGAATGTGTGCATTTTTTCAAAGTACGAAGTCAACGTTATAATCCATACAGAGCAGTGATAAAAACAAATGCTGATAATTATCAATACATAACAGAAAAACAAACGATTAGTATCGGTTGGGATTCTTGCAAAGTGTACCCATATGTGTTTGTAAAAAGATGTTATAACTGTTGGGGATACAATCACAAAGCTAGTGAATGTAAGAATAGAAGAGTCTGTCCAAGATGTGCTGAAGATCATATTGATAAGGAATGTAGCAATGCTGCCAAATGTAATAATTGTGAACAGGCTAATATAAAATTAAAGTTAAACTTAAATACAACTCATGATTGTCGTAGCAAAGATTGTCCTATTTTTATAAAAAAAATTGAAACTGAAAAAAACAGAATACAAATATAGCAACAAAATGAGTTAATAGTAATGTGCCAAAATATTCAGAGCTTAATAACCAATATTGAAGAATTAAGATATATTTGCAGTAATAACAAATTTGATATTATGGTTTTAACTGAAACCCGTACTACAGAAGATATTATGGATAATGAAATTGAAATAATTGATTATAACACAATAAGATGTGACAGTGAATCTAGACATACTGGTGGTGTTGTAATTTATATAAATATTTGTTATCAATATGAAATATTATCGGTAAATAAAGTAGACAATGATATTTGGTGGATGGTAGTGAAAGTGTGGCACATGAACAAAGCTGTTTTAATTGTGGGATTATATAGATCACCGAGTTCGTCAAAGCGAATGTTTTGTGAACATTTTTCAGTATTAATGGATTACTTAAATGAATTTGAGTATGAATCTTGTGTAATGGGTGACTTTAATATTAACTGGAGTAACAGCAGTGATGTATATACTAAAGAATTAATTATAATATCGAATGAAAATGGTTATAAACAAATAATAAAAAAACCAACAAGAATAACTCCAACATCACAAACGATTATAGACTTGGTTTTTTCAAATGTTATAAATATTAAATATAAAATTGATTCAGCAACAGCAATAAGTGATCATGAATCTCTTATTATAAGTTTTGAGGGGTTTCTAAATGATAAGGAAAATGTAAAGAGAACAGTAAAATTTTTAAAATATAATAAAAATCAGTTATGTACATCAATGATTCTGGAAGGGTTATATGATATTAACAACAGTTTGAATTTAAATGATCAAGGAAATGAGTTTTCAAATAAACTATTAAAAGTTGTGAATAAATATGTGGAAGAAAAACAAGTACAAACTTACAATAATGATAAA
Source organism: Philornis downsi (assembly GCA_019455685.1). NCBI lineage: Eukaryota > Metazoa > Arthropoda > Insecta > Diptera > Muscidae > Philornis > Philornis downsi. Next base: position 2,173,597 of record JAHXMU010000251.1, read on the forward strand.
AGATGGTATAATAGTGACATTCATGGTAAAAAGGTTTTAAAACCCAATTTAAGAAAGAAAGCGCAGCTAACCAGAAGTATTGCGGATTGGCACCTGTACAAGGTGGCTAGAAACAAATATAAAAGCACGTTGCGAAAAGCTAAAAGAACATACATTCAGAATAGAATAATACGGTGTAATGATCAAAAAGAAATGTGGAAGGAAATAAAAAAATTTGTATTAAAAAAAGACAGAGAAGATATTAAAGATATAATATTTGATAATAGAAATGAAATGGACACTGTGATAATAGCAAATCGATTTAACATATTTTTCATAGATAGTGTCTGGTTAATACATAATACAATTGCTTTAGTGCCATATACAAATATAATAACAGAAACTGCACTTAATTTTGAGTTTGAGCCTATAACCTTAATTGATTTAAAAGCCGCGTTGTGGAAAATGAAAAAGAAACAAGACTTTAACTTCATCAGTCCGAACTTGATAATAGACTGCTTCAATGTAATTGGTAACAGCTTATTGACAATAATAAACAAGTCATTTCAAACAGGTATTGTACCAGACAGTTGGAAGTATTCGGTGGTTATACCAATACAGAAAGTAAAAAACTCAAAAAAATGTGAAGATTTTAGGCCAATTAACATGTTGCCGTTACATGAGAAATTATTAGAACGGATGGCGCATGACCAAATAGAAGCATACTTTGAAGAAAACAATTTACTATATGAGAATCAATCTGGGTTTAGAAAAGGACATTCATGTGAGTCCGCGCTCAATATGGTTATAACATCGTGGAAAGAATCAGTGGCGGCTAAAAAAGTTATATTATGCGTTTTCTTGGATTTGAAACGTGCCTTAGAGACTATAGACAGAAATATACTCATTATGAAGCTGAATAAATATGGTGTTGGGCAGAATGCTGCAAAATGGTTTAAGAGCTACCTTAGCGGAAGGACACAAAAAACAAGAATACAAAATGTTTTTTCACCGTTGAAGTTAGTTGATCTTGGTGTTCCTCAGGGTTCAATATTGGGACCTTTACTTTTTGCAATATATATTAATGATATGTGTGAAGTAGTTGAGAAAGGAAAGCTGGCTCTATTTGCTGACGATGCGTTGCTGTTTGTGGAAGCTGACACGGCGGATGAGTGCAGAAGACTGATGCAGAGTGACTTAGAAAGAGTAGATAAATGGCTTAAACAAAATAAACTAAAATTAAATGTGAACAAAACAAGATGTATGTATATAAATGGCAGTAATAGTGACAGCATAATGATCGAAGATGAGGAAATAGAGAATGTATGTGAAATAAAATACTTGGGTGTTGTAATAGATGATAAATTATGTTTTGATAAATATGTTCAATATGTAGTAAAAAAGATTGCGAAAAAAGTGGGATTTTTTAAAAGGATTAGGAAGTATATTAGTTATGATACAGCGATAAAAGTTTATAATGTAATAATTAAGCCGCATTTTGAATATTGCTCCACAATTTTGTTTTTAGCTAGTCAAAGAGCAATAGGAATCTTACAAAAAATACAGAATAGAGCAATGCGAATTATTTTGAAATGTAATATTTGGACACCTATTAGAGAAATGCTAAATGTGTTGATGTGGTTGAGCGTAAAACAAAGATTATATTTCAATGTATTAGTATTTATATTCAAAATCAAAAATAATGTATTACCCTCGTATTTGTCTAGATATATAAGAATAATAAGAGATGTTCAGCCTTATAATTTAAGAAACAATGAGGACTTGAGACTAGCCTCGTTTAGAAGCGCAACAGCACAAAATAGTTTAATTTATAAGGGATTTGCTTTATTTAATGAATTACCGAATAATATAAAAAGAGAACTGAATTTTAATCGATTTAAGGAATTTACTACAGCATATGTTATAGATAAATTTTAATAACAGTTTATTGTATTCAAATAGTTAAATATTGACTAAATAAATAAATAAACTAAACTATGAATGGGTTCGTAAACCGTCAAAATTGTCGTTACTTGAACAGTGAAAATCCCAAAATCAAACACCAGAAACCATTGCATAGTCCTAAAGTGACAGTATGGGCAGCAATCTCTGGCAGAGGAATAATTGGTCCTTTTTTCTTCGAAAATGCGCGGGGCCAAAACGTCACGGTTAATACGGAACGCTATGTTGAGATGTTGGACGGATTTTTGGCTCCAGAAATTGAAAGTTCAAGAATAGTGAATTCCAGAACTTGATTCCAACAAAATGGAGCTACCTGTCACACATCAAATGACTCCATGGCGGTGGTGAAGTAGATGTTCCCTGGCAGACTGATTTCGAAAAGAGGAGATGTCCCATGGCCCCCACGTAGTCCAGACTAGACGCCTTTTGACTTTTTTTGTGGGGATACCTCAAACACAAAGTCTACAGTAATAATCCAAGAAACATCGTTCAGCTCAAGGAGAATATCCCTGGTGAAATGGCAGCCATTACACCAGTATTACTGAAGAAAGTTTTCAATAATTTTCGTTTGCGGTTAGAGGAGTGCCATCATAGAGAGGGTCACCATTTAGATGATGTTATTTTTAAAAAATAAACTCCATTTATTACTCTACAATGCCTTAGATTTATTTTAACCATACCTTTCACATTTATTTTTTAATCTATTTTTGAAATATGCACGTTCTATTGCACCACCCTGTATATATATATGCATATAATAAAAAATAAAATAAAAAATAGAATGCGTGTAAGCTAACTGAATGTGAGAAATTTTCCCATGTCCCAATAATGATATGCAAGGGAATTTGTTTTTTTTAATTGTATAAGAGGATTCAGGCTTTCAAGAAATGTAATCCTTTGCCAGCGCAATGTAAGATGTAGTATTCCAGGAGCTTTCAAAATAGAGTTCGGAAAAACTTTTGAAACTTTCCGTTTTCGTGAATATCTGCTGATGATATATGTTTACATATTTGGAAAGTGCAACAACAAATCAGTCATAAAACGAATTAGTGGGCTAGCAGTAACATTATCAGAAATATCGAAATATACCTATAGAAACTTAAAAAAAAAAATTTGAATGACCTTTTTTGTTTTTGTTTTTGCCAAAAATCAAAGGGCTATTAAAACCAGAGGAAGATTTTAGAGACATGCTTCGATCTTTTCCTTTCAAACAGTGCGGATGTTGCAAATTCTCTAAATCGATTTAGAATTTTTTTTTTTAAATTGTGAATATGTCTTTGACAGATTTTGCACTTTTTATCTAAATTTTATTCAAGAAGCATATATTTGATAAGTTCCTCTTTCAAATGAACGTCTGACAGCATTCGAAACATTATTTAAAATGTTATGTTTTGCTAGGCAAAAAAAAAAATTACTTGCTGAATCATTATTACTACACCTACAAAAAATTGTATCGTAAACTTACACGAGATTTGGTGAAAAATTTAATCTTAGGTGTATATATATTTATATATATAATAAATCGCGCGCAGGCTACTCTTCCATAACTTTTTTACTGTTCTGGAAATGTACTCGTACAAAGCTATCAGAAGCATTCAAATAAGCCAGCGTCTTAATATACAAAACTCAAATATAGTATTCAGTATTTCTTGTAGTTCCGAATCAAACAAATATATGAAAATATATTCCTCGTTATTGCCCCAATAGACCAAGCCCACTTATTGTACAGCTTGAATAAGATTCAACATCCAACAGTTATTTATTACAAATCATGAATATTTCAAAACTCTCCAACCAAGATGGCTAGTTCAGTAGACAGTCACCGCTGTCCGTAAATATGTGCATAAGAACCAAAGGCCACCGATAGATAAGAAATCAGATTTTCGCAGACTAGAATTTGACGCATTTTGCGTCGGTATTTGAGACAAAAACTATACGAGATCCAATTAACCCAGGAGCTCAAAGTTAATGACCATAGAATACCCAGTTGGTTCGCTGACTGGATATCGGAATGCTTGAAAGAAGACCCCAATTTGGAGATGTGTCCGCATAGCAAACGCTATGACAAATGCATCTCTAGGATCAGTGCCTTCGTTAAAAGCCACGGAGTACTATTTTAAATATAGGCATATGTATACCTTGCGAACAAAAAAAAAAAAAAAGAAGCAATTTCGTAAATACCTTACAGCTCCTTTTATTGCATTTCAATATCGATCCGACTTTTATTGTATTTTGTGTTAATATAATTTAACAAATTTTGTATTACAGCGTTTTGCCAGCAAGGGTCACATTATTATTATTTTTTGATTTACTGTTTTTCTGCTACACTAGAAAAAATTAAGGAAACTAAAAGAAATGTAAGAAGTTGATATTAAAGATTAGTAAAAGTGATTCCAAAAATTTAATATTTTTTTCGCTTCCCAATACATCCTTTTGTTTTTTGTACATAGCGTCGCTGTTTGAAGTCGGATTGTGATATCGTTGCGCATGGTTTGATAAGAAGTACATTTTGCTTTTTTTTTTTAGTTATTTTTGTAGTGTTTTCTAGTCTTTACCTCTTTACACTATGCAACACACGCAAATTTTAAATTTTATGAAAAACAGTTAGTAAGACAGTTAAAATGTCTTATTTTGATTTATACGTTTCTTGAGACATATTTTTTCTATATCGGAATCACATACGAAATGTGAACTATATGCGAAATTAGCACTATATATTAACTAATAGCTGTCACTTTGTTTCCAGTTCCTCACAAAAATGTACATTCGTGTTGAACATTATTTAGCAAATCACCATGAAGAACGGTAACGTAGAGTACAGAAATTGTTGGTTTTATTACAAAAATAATGCATCAATTTGAGCTACTCGATGTGGCTCATTTCCGATGAAATAATTTCGCAAATCAGAAAAAGTGCACCTTTTAGGATGAAAAAGAAAAATACGTGTTGCTGATAAAATAAATACATTTACTTTACCTAAAACTAAAAGTTTGGTGTAAATGAACTGTTTGGATTGAATGGACAAAACGTAACTGCTAACTGAGATGATATCGACTTGGAATATTTATGATTACAACAAGGTGATGCAGCATGCAATACATCTAGCGACATAAGCAATGTACAAAAAACTTATAAAGTTTAATAACCGTGTAATCTTTGGAAATGACGATGTTAATTGGCCATAAAGATTATGTAATGATGTGAGCTTATGAGAGGTCATTAGCATATTTACTTTATGTGGGGCAGCAGCTAAAAATTGATGCCCCACAATATAATTCCAAAAAGAACCCAAAGGCAGTCATTTATGTAAAATCATTTCTTAACAAGAAATCATTCTGCATACAAGGCAATAACGTTCCCGAGAGAGAGGTTAGAAAAATATATGGGAATTGGGGGGGAGTCAGAAATTAAAAAAAAAATCTGCCATACAGTCAAACACAAATACTATGGTGCATAGCACCCCTTTTTTAATACTTTAATGTGATCACGATTATTCAGATTGTGATGAGAAAACCGAGAGATCAATTAGAGAAAGCACGGTTACATACTGAGATGTGGGATCAGAAAGTGACGACATATTGACTACTCGCAAGCCAAAATGAGAAAGAACTGCAATGTCTCGACTTGATAAGAACAGATCTGCATTAGCCGATGACCAATCAGTTTTACCAATTAAAACCTGCCGCTTCGTTTGCCTCAAGCATTTAAATTTGAAATGTAATATCCTCCCCTAAGCACACTAACCCGTGCCCAGTTGACAGTTCAGATTGCTACTATTTTAGAAACGCCAGGGAAAATATTCACATTAATTAAGATTCACGTTAAATTAGACCATGATAAATTTTGCGCAAAATGTTGGTAGTTGTTTTCAGTTGAAAGAAAATTGTCGAATATTATTTTTCAATCTTAAGATATAGAGAAAATGGTACGAAAATCTTGACACGATAACTCTGCATGGATTGTGTTAAATTGTTTATCGTCCCAAATGATACGAGTATGTGCAAGCAAAGTTGGATTGTTGCCAAAATTCCGGCCAGAATGAAACTTTAACTTATAATCACTATGAATTGCCATCCCCAACGTAGCGGACATTATATCGGTTTATCGTATCATAACACTGTGGAACATTTTTGGGGTTTTTGTCTGGGGGGTGAGAAATTCCAAGTCAGGGTGATGGTACTAGGTCAGT
>JAHXMU010000251.1:2189726-2203147 GCA_019455685.1 Philornis downsi
AAAAAAGTGGATCAAAATGGTAAATAGCAATGCCTGCCAACGCTTCTGTTAAGATTAGTCCAATTGAGCTGAAGATAGGAAGTACGAATCGGTTAAATTATGTAACCTCTACGGAAGGTTTTAGAAGGATCATGGCTATCCTAGTTTTTATGCTAGACATCAGGATGAAATAATCTAATTTATTGTCATTTTAAGACCAAACTGCCAGATTCGAGTTCAACGAAATATGTATATGAATATATAAATACCTATAATATTGGTCATTTGTGTGATGGTACCAAAGAGGGCGTGGTTGCTCGGTTTTTTTTTCTCAAAAAATATAGATTACACAGTTTACCAGATAGAAATATGTAGTAAACATTTAATTTCGAAAAATCAACCAATTTGTATAGTAGGTATCAGAAGGGGTTTGACAATTCAGTCCATCCTCCTTCTCGGAGAGATATTTATCAAACGCTTGGTTCCGTCGTTTTGATGTTGACGACCGTTCGCGGGAAGGAAGACGAAAAATTTTCGAAGACACGGAATTGACGGTATTGCTTCATGGCGATCCGTGTCAAACCCAGATAGAGCTTGCTTCAGTATTAGAAGTTACCTGCCAAGCCATTTCCGACCGATTACATGCGTTAGGATTAATCCAAAGGTAGAAACCTGAGTTCCTTATGAGTTAAAGCCAAGGGACGTTGAGCGTCGTTTTTTCGCCTATGAACAACTGCTTCAGCGACAAAAAAGGAAGGGATTTCTTCATCGTATTTTAGCGGATGATGAAAAATTGATTCGTTACAGCAATCCAAAGAAAAGAAAGTGTTGGGTTCTGCCCGGTCGAATATTCACGCAGCGAAGATTATGCTCTCTATTTGGTGGAACCAGACCGGTGTTATTTATTACGAGCTGTTGAAACCAAGCGAAACCACTACTGGGGATCGGTATCGACTTTAATTAATACGATTGAGTCGAGCTCTGTGCGAGAAACGCCTACAATACGCGGGGAGGCACGAAAAATTGCTTCTTCAAGAAGACAACGTTCGGCCTCACGTGGCCCCCGTTCCGTTCGATGGCACATAGTCTGTCTGGGTAGCAGTTTCACGCATATGATAACATCAAGGAATGACTAGATTCGTGGATAGCCTCAGAAGATGAACAATTTTACCGGGACTGAATTCGAGCTTTGCCACAAAGATTGGAAAAAGTAGTAGCTAGCGATAGGTAATACTTTCAATGAATCATTTGTAAACATGTTTTCATAATAAAATGGCATTTTTATAAAAAAAAACAGCGAGAACCTAGTTGCGCGCCTAATATATGGGGAAGGTATCGGAAGAGGTGCAGTTAATTCATAAGTTCGAAATTTCTGCAAACATTTTAAACAAATTCCATGAACCAACATTTAGCCTACCAAAGCCTCTTAATATAAAATACAGAATAAAGGTTACATTTTGAGTTCAGATTTTGTTATTCTTTCAATATAACATACGAGTACCCAAAGCAAAGGTAGTACTTCAACTGCGTAGCAATGCTAGCTAGTCACCAAATACTGGCGCATTCATATTTTTTTCGTTAACAGAGTGGAGGGGGTTCATTTATGTGTGTACTGAAATATTATACCCGGCTTCATAGGATTTAAATATTTCATTAAAAATTCCTTTATTGTCTACTGCGATGATTTATAAACTGTCATCTCGTATTAGACTCAATATCTGCAAACATTGCTAACAAACATGGAACGTGATTTCTTAATAGAATTTCGGCAAATAGTGGCAAACCAAATGGAAAGACACACTCACGCTGCCATAATGCTTGCCAAGAAATGATTACATACAAGTACTTGCTCGACGAAGCACGAGCCCCTCCATCCCCTCATGACGTGGATAACAATAGCGCCGCATTCATTTGCCGCCCTCCCAACCGCAATCTCGGAGAGAGGCAGCGAACGAAATCACACAACATTCAATTTTAAAATTCATCCTGTTTTGCATACTAAATGAAGATGTAAATAATACATTACTTCACTCCACCCTCACCTCAGCGTAGACCCCGCACAACTGCGCCGCCAACGCAAGGCGCGCTCGAACACAGGAAACTAAATCATAAAATATTGTCAAGGTGAGTGTGTGTGTGAGAAAGTTGCGCTTTAACAGGAGAATTTTCAGTTTTTATTTTGTTTTTAGTATTTAACGAATTCTTTTTTTTTTCTGAAAATCAAAGCATTTTCCCAACACAAATAATTATGAGTAAATAATAAATGCTTAAAATTAGATACATAATTCTATGAGCTTTGCTGGCATTAGGTTTGTCACTATTAGTGATGTGCGTACATTAAATTGAGACAAAATCGTGATCAATATGAATTTAATTTAAAATTTTTAAATTTAAGATAATCACAAGGGAGTAGAAGTGCACAGTTCGTAAATGGAATGAGTTTCGTAATGTAACAAACGGTGGTTTATTGAAAATATGATAGAACTCAGAGTAGGAACACTAACCTAAACCACCCCAATTTCTGTTAAAATTTAGCATAACTACTGCCTGCATTATTTAGTTTCCAATTGCATATTATTTAAGCTCACACCAGAAGAGGTGGCTGATGAAACATTAAATAATTTGTACAAACTGTTTTTGCTATTTTTATCTATAACGTATTATTTTAACATACCATTCACACTTTTGAAATTGAAGTTGTTTGGACCATGTCTCTCTTTTGAATTCAGATTGGTGAAGTTCAGGCATAGGAGTTGCAGAGAAAAACATGCATTCCGGAAAAGTGGTTAATTTCTATGGGAGGTATTGGAAGAGGTTCTACAACGTTGTCCAGTTTCTTCCCCATTCGTCCTACTTTACCGAGCCGTTAATGCTTATGAAATTTGACTGGATATGGTGTAACTGAATAAAAGATAAGAACATAAGAATATATGAGTTATATCGGGCACTTGAATGAAGGTACTAAAGGGACCTGGTTACATGATCGACTTTTCCCAGCACTCATAAAACAATACAATGACCATAAATTTTGGTTGCTGCAGACTTACAGAGAGAAAATTTTATTCAGGAAATCGATCAATTTATATGGGGTGTACTAGACGGGGTTTGACAATCTTCATTCCCAGATTTTATAGGACTGTAACCGGAGGAGATACCCATCCGCGTTCAGATATAAAATGTTGTATTTCAGCTAGCTTAAAATTGAATTGGTATTAACATTTTGTAAAAAATGCCAAATCAGGGTAATGTTCCCAACCTACATTGATACCTGAAGCAATATTCCTGTTACATATACTCAGGCTCTAAATAATTTAACCATCGACATGACATCGACATTTCGGATCATTGATTTTAAGTAGAAATTGCTAAGTAGAACTTATAATTCAGTTTACATGACTGAAATTTCTATACTGGTTTCCGTATTTCGTAGAGGTTTATAAATAACAATAAATTTTAGTGCCATTGATGAAACAAGCGGAACATTATTTTACTCACAAAAGGAAATTCGACCCACCAATACCCACGCCTACAACCGTGGTGCAGTTTGTTGCAAATTTATATGACTTGAAGTGGTGCTTATAGGGATCTATCAACTGTCACGGTATATCATTTCAAATTGCCGAAAAAAATCTGTTTCAAAAGTTAGTAGTTAAAAAAATTGCGAAAAATATACGTTCTTCAAAATGTAAATACAGTTCTTGATGACATTATTAAATAACACGTCACCTTTGGCTGTTTTTCCAGAGAAAATGGGTATTCTTTTTTTCTTTTTTCACTGACCGTAACCATACTTAAATCAATTTCTTAAAATATTATATGAATTGAAATGGTCCTTTTCTTTGTCTAGTGATATACTGCTTCCATTAATTGTTTTTGGAAAGCTTTTAAATAGAAAAAGTTTTTAAATAAATTAAAAAATTCTCGATTTGAGACGAAGATCTTTATATGGTTTTTTATTTGGCCGATGTTTTTCTGTTTAGAGCTGGAGCTGGAACATCGGACATGTGAGCAGATAGATGGACATGCTCAGATAGGCTTAGGTCTTTAACGTAACCAAGAATACATGCGCTTTTTGGATTCTCATTACAACGCCTATGGCTACGGCTAGGAAATTTAATTTATATACGAAAAAAAATAATTTCTATAACTTTTACTAGTTTTAGGACATTGAAACGTCATATTCAGTGCACGTGCATTCAAAAAAGCTTCCATAACTTCAGTTCAAAAATTCTTCAATCATTCTGCAAAAACTTATCCACTTTCAATTATTTCTTTACATTAAGGATTTGAACCAAACTTGAGTACACTGAAAAACCGAAGTGGTGGTTTCACACAAATTGAGTTATTTAAGAAGTAGATCTTCATGAAATGTCTGAAAACGTTATATATTTGCCACGTCATTGCAAGGAATTATAAATAGTTTATTTCGAGCGACATCTGATATTTTCCATATTCTAAATATTTTTCCAAATTCCATTTTTTCTCATTCGTAGACTATAGCAGCTTAAGTTTTTGTTCATTATGGTGCTTTATAATGCTTACAAAATTTTGTAATAACCGACCAATTAAAAACTGCCAGGAGTCTAACAGCTGGCAAGTATCGATGTTTTTTAATACAAACCAGTACCAATACCAGGGTAGTAAAAAAACAATGTTCCTATCAATGTGCAGGGTCGGCTCTCTAAGTGTTACCAATTAAAAACGCTGTAATTTTTACTTTAAAAACTTGTGAGAAACCCTAAAAAAGTATTTTTTCAGTATAGTTCGGAAGGCCTCACAAGCTGCCACATTTTGTCCCATTCTCGGCAAAGAGCAAACTTTAGCGACCATCTCATATTTTCTAGTTAATTTTTTGTCCTCCAGAATGAACCCTATGGAAAAATTCATTGGGTTTAAGTCTGGGGGGTATGACGGCCGTAATTGTAATAAAATGAAACTGCAAACTTTTTCTTGAAAAATAACGTAGTGTTTCACGGGCTTCATGGGATCGTGTTGAAACGTCCAGTTGTTTCTACCGAATTGTTTACGATATGCTACGATTTTTTTGTTAACAACATAACATAATAACGCTTATCAACAAATGAGCGCGCTGTCATTAGCCGTTTGGTGTCTGTAACGGCATGGAGCGCCTACCCTTTATTAAAGATGTAAAATTATATCTCACTGGATTTACCTACTTCAATTTACTGCCTTCAATTTGAAATTGTAGATAAACTGTAAAGGAGCGGGCAATTCTGACCATCGTTATTCGCAGGACCAAGTTTACCAGAAGCTTGATGCGTGCTAAATTATACTGAATTAAATGAAAAATGTGAAACTGGAGATATGTGAGTTAAATTAAGTAATTTGCATGGGGGATACCAGAAATGCTGTGTTTGTTCGGTCCATTTTTTCATATTTTGCCAAGCATTGCAATATAACACAATTAACAGAAAATTTAAACTACTGAAGTCTACGAATTAGGCATTAGAGTGGAAAAATTAAATTTCAATAAATCGGTGTATTTGTGTGGGCGGCATTAAATGTATTGTGGCTATGCCGTCAACTTTTTCCCCCAGAACTAAGTTTATCAAGCGCATGACGTGTGACAAATTTGACCTATTCAGTGAAAGATATCAAGCTATGTATATGTGGGTTATATCGATTATTTTAGAAGGTACCGGAGCAGACGTTGTTACTTGATCAATTTTTCTCAAATTTTATATATATATGTATGTATACTAAACAAAAATTGGAGAGGAAACATATAATTTCAGAAAATGGGTCCATTTGTATGAAAAACACTTAGGAATGGCATCCATTTTCATTCTAAGACTCAATTTTAGCAAACCTTCAATGTATACCTAATTTGAATTCATTTGGTAACTAAAAAAGAGATATAAACCATACAATGCATAGATCAAAACGATAATTTGTGTTGCAGGTTCCAGGAGGGACGTGGTTGGTTGGTTAAGAGTTCCAATTGTTATGAGGGTACAAGAATAGACGAGTGTCAAGTTTTAAGTTTCATAAATATTTACAGCAGTTATCGTGTGTACTAGCTAGCCAGACAAACGGACATCACTCAATCAATTTCAAAAATCATGAACCACATTTAGTCAAAGGATACTGGGCTTCCTTTTGAGTCTTACACTTCTCCTGTGTCAAAAAGGTGAAGGAGTAAATGTTCAGGCCAAACTATTTCTATGTTTTGTAATCTCCGAGTCTGAATTTATTCAAAAAGCAGCTTATGCAGTTTAAACTTTAATTTGAGTGATTTTTATAAAATTTAGTTTGTTTATTTAAAATCGAAAGCGAATAAAGTTTTTAAAAATGAGGATTTTTTAAAACTTTACTCTGGTAACAGGCTTTATCATTGTTCGTCATTTTGAGTTCTAACAATTTACTTTCAAGTGTTGCAGTTTTTTCCTAGCAACTTTGATGTGGGCACAACAAGTAATACAATAGTGTTAACAATAATTATCTTTTGTCTCCCCTTTTGATTTGTTCGAGACAATTTCCTAGAGAACTAATTTAAAACTGATCTTTTTGATGAGCTGATAAACAATTGCCACCATTTCATAATTTCTGCTTGCCCCGGCTCATTATTTTTATATGCATTTCCGACAGATTAGAAACTAAGGCCTCATTTTTGCTATAAACCAACAGAGATTTTTAATTGCACAAAATTCTTTCGTAACGCATCAAATGAGTTTTGTGCATTCAATGCACTTTGGGAAAGTTCAGCATTTTTTTTTTGCCATGACACTGGAGCTCCCCAAATGAATGCAAACAATTTGTATACCATTCGTACCCAATGACAAGGTCAACCAAAACGGAAACATTCAACACGTCCTTCACCGGCCGCAATAATTGCTGCATGGCAAATTCACCCATTCTCGATTGTCGTTTGTGTACAGCGAGGATGCCGCTTGGGCATTCACCTTAACCAGAGCATGACGGTTAACGTTTACTGGTGTGAAACCTCCAACGATAAATCTGTTGCCATCAATTTTAAATTACTCTACAAATGGCTAAGCAAACACGAAGACAGGAGCAAAAGCAAATACTAGATCTGTGGCTTAAATCGAAAACCGGCAGCACAACAGAAAAGTTCCACGAATTAAAGGTGTAAGCGAAACAAAAACAATTCCATTTAGCGTTCAGAATATCAGAGGTCAGACTCAAACAAAGCAAATACTATCACTTCATCCGGTGACTGGAGGTAATGACGAACTGCCATTTAAAAACATCATTGAAGATTTAAACCGCTCCATAAACAAACACATAAATAAATAACGGAAAAACCAGTGGGGACCGTAGGGTCAGACCCTCTTTGGGCTGTCACACATTTTGCGACGGTATCTGCGATTGTGTTGTCCCGGTTGTTGTTGTTGTTTTTAGATTTACATGGTGTTGGAACACAATTTATCTTTGGTAAACACCAAATGGCAACCAAGGACTGTGTTTCGTATTTTATCTGTTTTCCAGTCGGGCACATGTGATTTTTCCTCCCACTCCGATATGGAACAAACAACAAAACAGCTTTTGTTGCTTTCCGTTCGCTTTTGTTTCAACGTGTTTTCCTTCAGCCATTTGGCATTTGCACTCGCTCCCCAGCTAGCCACCTCGACTTGCCACAGACGGTCTTGGTGTCGTTCATTCATTCTCCTCTGTGACATTTTTTCACTTGACTAACTTTGCTAGGTGGGATTAAATTATCTCCTGTGGGATTTCATAGAATTAACTTATCCGAATAGTCTTTATCCAGACGTTAGTTTAGGTGCTATTTATTGCGTTGCTCCGAAAGCCCTCCTAAGCAACCAGTTTATTCATAGCATAACTTAATACACATCCACAAGCATACAAAAGGACCTCCCTAAGGTGAAGGCAACACAGAAACAGACATCTGTACAAGCAAACAACTGCAGTTGTAGGTACTTGTATATATATTTACAAACGTTGTATGTTCTCTTTAATGGCGAATGTACCTGCAAGTGAATGATTTTAGATTAAAACTCTTTTGATGATGAAGGAGACGCAGAAAAAGCAAATGCGTTTGGAAGATTTGCCTCGTGGCTGCATTTTACATAAATAATTTAATCCCCCCGAAATTTTAACAAACTTAAGCCGATTCATTGCATTATTTGGAAGAACTCATAATACTGGAACCGTATATACTAATCTTCCAACTATGGTCTGGAATTACAAACGCTATATTTCAGCCCTCTTGAATCATTCTACTGTAAATAGAAACCGTAGCTTCAGACATTTTTCAAACTGGAACACACAGAAAATAAATCTTGGACACCTAAAAAATAATAAAAGATGATGTCATGTCGGTGTTGCAAATATTTAAAAAGGATTGTTGATGCCGAAATATACTACGGTATCACCATATCTTAATATCCGCCTGGGCACCCTAATGTTAATTCGCCAAACACAAAAACTCAGCCTTTAAAAGTTTGGGTGGTGTATGTTACCGATTGTTCTAAAGATGGCTAAGATGGGTCTTATACACTCTTTTCGTCGCGTTGCCATTACCAAAATCTAAAACCAAACTTCACTTGTTACTGTGAATTCAAACAAACTAATTCAAATTGGTAAATTTGGTAAATAATTTGGCTTCCGCACAAATTATTTAAGTTCAAATAAAGAAAAGATATTGTTCAATTCCATCCTCCTAAACAAATTTCTTTGTCGTGGAGTGGCAACGAAGACAGTGTGGTGAAGTGCCTTAAAAGTGCATAAAAAAAATATTTTCTGGCTCAGATTAGAGTTGGTGGCCTTGTTTCTTGGTGTTTTCTTTCATTTCCTCTTCTTACCGTTGAGAGATTGCTTCGGTGATCGTGTCAGCTTCGGGCGTTCATACTTTCGTACATAGCTCTTTTGTTTTCGTTGCCACTCCACGACAAAACAACCTCACAACATCGAACACACACATATTTCCAATTGCCTTTGCACATCTCCACATGCACACACTAACAATATAATTCGCATTTACATACCTATTCGCATAAGTTTTTCGGGTTGGCAGCACTTGTTGATAGTGGCGTCCAAACGTCATCTGTCAAAGTGAAAAGTGTACAGTATACTTTGCCATTTCATCATGGAAAGACTAACAAACGAGCAACGATTGCAAATCGTTAAAATTTATTATCAAAATTCATGCTCTGTGACAAATGTGCATCGTTTGATACGATCATTTTATTTCGCACCAAATCTACTTTGTTGGACGTAAAACCATCGACTCGCGTGCGTAGAGTGCGTACCGAAGAGAATATTGCAGACGTAGCGGCCAGTGTTAATGACGATCGTGAAGTGTCAATTCATCGTCGTTTTCAGCGATTGGGCATGTGTTACTCAACCACAATTTTACACGTCGTTTTGGGATTGAAAGCCTATAAAATTCAACTAACGCAAGAATTGAAGCCGAATGGCCTACCACACCGTGTAATTTTTGGTGAATGGGCCTCACAACAGCTCAGTGAAAATCCGCTGTTTTATCGAAAAATTGTGTTCAGCGATGAGGCTCATTTCTTGCTAAACAGATACATAAACAAGCAAAACTGTCGCATCTGGAGTGATGAACAGTCACATGCTATACATGAGGTAACGATGTGGTTATGACAAGTCGTTAGTCTATGTGGACAAGCCGAATACTATTGAAGCCTTACAGGATAACATAACACGCATTATTCGTGGAATACAGGTCGAAATGCTCGAAAAAGTGACGAAAAATTGGATCTTCCGAATGGACATTTTGAGACGGAGTCGTGGACAACATTTACTTGAAATGATCTTTAAAAATTAAATGACAAAGACAAATTTATCGATTCCAATCAAAAATGTGATGCAAATTTGAGTGTTTCATTCGATTTAAAAAAAAAATACGTTTAAAAAATCGCCCTTTATATATATATTGAGAGTTGTTCCTTTCAGTGATGCTGACGTAGATTGAGAGTAATTGCATTCTTTTTTGATATTCTTGATAGTACCCTACAGCCCGGTCGAGTCGGGATGCAACGTATTTGTAACGTAGAATATTTTTTTGCGTTCATCATGATTATCGGTGAGGGGCTATTCTAACACTCAAGGGCACATCCTATAGCCTGTAGGGTGCATTTTCGTAATTTTAATTATTGCTTTTATTCAAATTTAATTTTGTGTACTTTCAAATTCAAACTTATATAAGTTTTTGTTTCGGTCATTAAGTGCAAATATTTCTTTTAATTTTTTCAAGTTTAATTCAACAAATTGTGAATATTAACATTTGTCGAAGGAAAATTTTTACAAAAAAAATGATTTATTTGCGCATTTTTTTCTTTTTCTTTCTAATTTTCTTTCTCAAATTTAAGATTTCTTTTTTTATAATCAAAAATGAGAATCTTCAGAGACACATTCCGGCTTTTCCTTCCGTCTTCCACCATGCGAAACCGAGGTCTTCAATGGGGATTATATGTCTTGGCCCACATTCCGAGATATGTTCACGACACATAGTCCGAAAAAGTCCATTGGCCAACCAAGGCTTTTAATTGGCTTTTAAAAATCTTAGCGATCTGTTTGAAAATAAGAGAATCCTTGCAAATGGACAACTAAAGATTTCATTTAGTCTTCTGTCCATCGCAACTGAATCCGGGAAGGCTATTAATGATCTCCAACGCGACTTGAATTCATATATTTTTGCTTTGCAGTTATTGGACATGAATGTCGGAGGTTGGGATCCCATATTTGTCTTCTTGTGGTCCAATCGCCACTAACTCTATGGGAACAACGTTTAGCTGACAAAACTTTAATTCCGAATTGGTCAGCTCTTGATTCCTTGGTGACGAATCGTCAAAAATTCGAAGTCTACCTAATTCCAGCGATCACAGAAGGACTCCATTCGATAAAAATTCGAGTCCAAGAGAGCCGGGAAAATTAGTTCATTCAAGAACAATGTTTCCTCATCAAAGTTTCCACTGTACCCGAAAGACTCGCAAGTAATTTGCAATTCTCCAAAATTTCTTATCATGGACTACAATCAGTGACTTTCGGAAATTAAAAACAGGGACTTTGTTTAACTGTTTTTCCAAATCTCACGCGGTAAGTAATTGTTCAAGCAAAAATAATTGTTTTGAGTGCAACAAGCGGCATAATACTTTGCCGCCTAAAGGCTCAAGTAATTCTAATAATTCTCCCAATCCGTCAGCTAGCTCAAGCTCAGTTCAAGTTTGAATCCTAATTCCGTTCTATTTTCTTCAAATTCAATACAGTCCACTAGTTCGGGAACTGGAATTGCTTTTCAACCAATTCTCGGGGTGTCTTACTTGGGACGGCATTGGTAAAAATATTGAATTGTGGAGTTACTTATCAGGCTCGCGCACTGCTCGATTCTGGTTCTGAGGGAACCTTCATTTCAGAGCGGTTGTTCAACGTTCTGAAACTTCCATTCAAATGCAGAAGCGCTCTCATTTCCGGCCAGAACAATTCAATTTCCGCTACCGTTCAAAAGGAATGCACATTAGTTCTTGGCTCTAGATTTGATGAGGATCTAGAGATTTCAGTCGACGCGTTGGTCGTGCCTCGTTTGTCAGGGAACCTTCCATCGCGAACAGTTCTGGCGCCATCCGCTTCCGATCTTTCGCAAATTCAATTGGCAGATCCACATTTTTATAAAAGTTCTCAGATAGATGTTCTCATTGGAGGTGATTTCATACCCTCTTTTTATCTGGTGTAAAGCATGAGATCTGTGGTTCATTAATTGCCTAAGAAACTATTTTCGGATGGATCTTAACGGGCCCAGTTTCGAATTTCTGCGAAATCTCTTTAGATAAAGAGATTTCTCGTTTTTGGGAGGTGGAGAATCTTGCGCAGCAGAACTTCATCGCGGCATCAGATAAGTTTTGTAAGGATTTGTTCTTTGCAACCACGAAGAGGAACGACGACGGGAGATATGTTGTAGTTCTAAAGTTCAATGAAGGATATCCAAAAGACTTGCATGATTGGCAATCCAGAGCAAGTGACATGGCACAATTCCTTCGCAATGAAGCTCGACTTCTTCGAGCTCCTGACTTCAAAAAAGAGTATGATAACGTAGTACTAGAATACGCGCAGCTCAAGCATATCTTCGAAGTGTCGGTTCCAGGTCTGAATAAAAATCCTCTGCATTATTATTTACCGCACCATGCAGTTATCAAACCGGAAAGCACAACTACGAAGGTTCGCGCGATCTTAGGCGCTTCTTCTGCATCCTCCAACGGGTTAAGTCTCAACGACATTTTGCATACTGGTCCGGTGCTGCAAAGTGACTTAACTCTTCTGATCCTTAGATGGAAATTCTTCAGGTTCGTATTTATTCCGAAACAATCTAGATAAATATGTTCGAGATTCGAATTGAAAGCAGTGACTTGTGGGGTCAACTGTGCTCCGCATTTAGCTATTCGTACGCTCTTCCAACTAGTTGATGATGTGCAAGCCAGCCATCCGATTGCGAGCAGTATTCTTCGCATTTATATGTGAGTCGATGATGCCCTGTCTGCAAATAATGAGCTAAATTCCACTCTAGAATCAGCTGGTTTTTCCTTGAGGAAGTGGAGGGCAAATGCAAAGGATATATTGGCGGATCTTCCAACCGATCATTTGCTGCGCGAAGATTTTCTAGACTTCGATGAGAGCAACACTGCAAAAACGCTAGGAATTCCTTGGAATGCTCGTGCTGACACCTTTTATTTTATTACAAAGCCCTTTCCAGTCTCTTCCTCAAATACTAAAAGCGATGTTCTCTCCCAAGTTTTGAAATTATTCGATCCCGCGGGTTGGCTTTCGTCATGTATATGGTCCAATGGCACGGGTTTAGATAAGGTTCTAACTCCTAGCAGTCTTTATCAACGAAAATTATTCCAATCCACTTATGCGAGTATAGATCAGATTTAGTTTCCGAGATGGATCGACTGTACTCCAGACTCTAATGTCCAGTTCCACGGATTCTGTGATGCTTCGGAGAAAGCATACGCAGCCGCTTTGTATATGTATATACAAATAGCTACAGGTACTTCTATTTCCACTCACCTGATCTGTTCAAAGACCAAGGTAGCCCCTGTGAAAACATTGTCCATTCCAAGGTTACAACTGTGTGGACCCGCCGTTCTAGCTGAAATGATATATAGCTTACTTCTGATGTTGGATGTTCCAAAGTATTCCATATTTTGCTGGACAGATTCTACCATTGTCTCTCCTGGCTTTCTAAACCTCCTTGCTGTTGGATGACCTTCATTGCCAACAGAGTTTCACAAATTATTCAGATTGCTGACCCTTCCAAATGTTTTTAATCCTGCTGATCTGGATAGTCGCGGATTCCTTCCGCAGAATATAGTAGCCAACGATTTATGGTGGTCAGGATCCTCATAGCTCCGTGACTCGACTGATTGTTGGCCGAATTCCAATCCCTCTCCCTTTTCAGAGACGAACCTGGAGCGTAAGGC
>JAHXMU010000251.1:2203157-2286733 GCA_019455685.1 Philornis downsi
AAAAAAAAAGTGAATTCACAAACTGAGCTTTGTATGATATGCACTACCGATTTCTTATTTTCTAAACAAAACACAATCTTACATTTTTTATTCTTTTTACAGCTAGATTTAGGTCATAATTCGAGCTATACATTCCCACGGCATGAATTTTCTGAATGTATATATCCTCGTCGATTTGCCATTACCAAAATCTAAAACCAAACTTCACTTGTTACTGTGAGTGCAAACGATCTGGTCCAAATTGGTAAGCTTTCGCACAAATTATTTAAATTCAAATAAAGAAAAGATATCGTTCAATTCCATTCTTCTAATTAATGGTGTTTTCCTTTTCTTTATACTTCTACCCTCGGTTAATAATTTGTGAGAAACATCACAAAGACATTTGGCTCTGGCTCACAGAAAGCCACCTTTCGCTGCAGGAAACATAAAAGTTTCCTAGTTCCCCACATTCTCCAGGATCATTGGTACAACCAAAACAGAGATTTCGGCCAGGTCAACTGACTTACGTACAGGGTGGCGCAATAGAACGTGCATATTTAAAAAATAGATTAACAAATAAATCCAAAAGGTATGGTTAAAATAAATCTAAGGAATGGTAGAGTAATAAATGGAGTTTATTTTTTAAAAATAACATCATCTAAATGGTGACCCTCTCTATGATGGCACTCCTCTAACCGCAAACGAAAATTATTGAAAACTTCCTTAAGTTGTACTGGTGTAATGGCTGCCATTTCACCACGGATGTTTGAGGTATCCCCACAAAAAAAAGTCAAGAGGTGTCAAGTCTGGACTACGTGGGGGCCATGGGATATCTCCTCTTTTCGAAATCAGTCTGCCAGGGAACATCTGCTTCACCACCGCCATGGAGTCATTTGATGTGTGACAGGTAGCTCCATTTTGTTGGAACCAAGTTCTGGAATTCACTATTCTTGAACTTTCAATTTCTGGAGCCAAAAATCCTTCCAACATCTCAACATAGCGTTCCGTATTAACCGTGACGTTTTGGCCCCGCGCATTTTCGAAGAAAAAAGAACCAATTATTTCCCTGCCAGAGATTGCTGCCCATACTGTCACTTTAGGACTATGCAATGGTTTCTGGTGTTTGATTTTGGGATTTTCACTGTTCCAGTAACGACAAGGAAATGAGCCTCGTCAGAGAAAAGGATATTGTCAAAATTGGAAAATCGATTAAGCATTTCATTAGCAAATGCGAGCCTTGCTATGAAGTCAGACTCTTTCAATTCTTGTGTTAATTGCAGTTTAATTGGATGCAGTTTAAGATCCAATGTTAAAATTTGTTGCAAACTTCGGCGCGATAATTGTAAGACAGACGATCTCTTGCGAGTCGACATTTGTGGATTTCCTCGTACTGACTCCATAACTCTCTCAACATTGTCTTCGGTCCTAGATGTTCTTGCGCGACCATTTGCTTGTGGTTTAAATGTTGAACCGGTCTCTTCAAAACGCTTTACCCAAATTTTAATTAAAGTAGCACTCGGAGCTTCACTAATTCGCCGTAGTCCATATTCAGCACAATATAGTCGCCTAGTAGCAATATATGAACGAGAGTTCTCGTAAAATGCGCGCACGCAAAATGCGCGACGCTTCCCGTCGAAGTGATTCATAGCTATTAAAACTCCATGAGCCCGCCAACCCAACGATGTAAGCGCCCCCCGCCCGCGCCTTTTCTACCCCGCAAAAAAAGATGATGCAATATGCACGTTCTATTGCGCCATCCTGTATATCCTCGCCCAACGTCCTTTTGCGTTGATGCAAAAGTGAGTAGAGTGCCAAAAGGGGCGTGGCAAATCTCTAATTATTATCATTTCTAAATATTGTAGCATATATATTACCTATAACTTACTATGAATGTGGCAAACGTCTGATGTGTGTTAAACTGCACTTGATTTAGTACGATAGAATGCTTAAAACGTAGGAAAATTCAATTTAATTAGATAAAATATATGGGAGGTACAGGAACGGGCGGGATTAGCATTCCAATTTTTTTTAATACATTAGTCAAGAATTACGATTTAATTCTAAAAACTGTGGTTTATGAATTAGCCTTTACGGGAGAAACATTAAAATTCTTTAAATCGGTCAATTTGCAGGGAGGGGCATTGCAGTCCATTTTCATTCTGAAAATTTAATTTAACAAAAGCTAGGTGAATTGGGCTGAATTATGTCCAATTGCTTACAAAATATGAAGCTAAGAACATATGTATCACGTCGCTCTTGTATGGGATAAAAGGACGCAAAAATGCAGTCTATCTTAATTCTTAGACCACACTCTTAACGTGTACCAATTTTTACTCAATTCCGTGCAAGTGGATGCTAGATAAGAATATAAAAAAATATCTGCATAAAATCGATCATTTACATGGGAGGACATGTAGAGCCATGGTTAAGCGGTCAATTTTTTCGCAAAACATTGTAGAACAATACACTAAGCAAACAGTTTAGGTTGATTGGGAGTTACAGGGAAAAACTGAATTTCCGAATGGGATTGTGAGAGGTACAAGGAAGGGTCGGGCCGGTATTGCTTACGTGCAATCATCGGTTACCATCTGGCAAACTATTATGCTGCGACAAGTTTTAAGAAGTCTCATAAAAATGTACGGCCATTTTTGTGTCTACCAGCAATTCACCTATCCAAATTAAAAAGCCCTAAGTCATATTTGGTTATAGAGTTGATTGGTACTGTAAACGCTATCTTCTGGATGCTACTTTTTTGCCATATTAAATGACATTTACCTTCATTCCTTCGGGAGAACGTATAAATCATAAAGATAAGTTAATTTTAACTGAAATTTACCTTTTTTTTTGATTCATAAACCAAAGAATGCATAGTATTGGGTCAAAGTAAAGCAACCAAATTCTGCAGAAAAAAAGTCAATTAATTTAATTAATACTGAAAAAACGTCAGACTATATTGACCTTTCTGATGTTGAAGAAATTTGTCCACCATGGGAAAGTGCTTACAATAATATCTCGAATTTACGTTATGCTCCACAAAATATTAGAAATCACCTAAATTTAATTTAATTAAGCCTATGTATTAAAAATTGCAGGTAAAAAGTGATTTTGGCTGAAACAGCATGATGACCTTGCCTAGTTGCAATTTTGGAGAAAATTCCATAATTTCTGCAAATTTTGGAAGATATAGAACAGCCAATTTTGCATAATTCGAGCATATCAATTCTACATTCTGGGCGAAAATGAGATTTTTATTAGATCTGTATGAGAGATAGCACCAACAGTCTTGTTTATCTAAAACAGAATAACTGTTTAACAGTTAAAAAAAAATTATCTTTTCAGTCTTAGTTTTGTAATTTATGGCAAAAAATAAAAGTTTAGGGTTTAAATTTATTTGTCCTATCCTTATCCTTCCAGCCTAACTAGTCTCGTCCAACGAGCTACTGATAAAAAAATTATCTACATTTCCGTCCCTACAGATAAAGCCATTTTTATGTATTCGATGCATAACTTGAACATGAGCAAATTTTGTATTTTCTAAATGAAAATTGTTTTAATTTACCAGGGTATCCACAAAATAGACATTTTCAAAAAGCAGTTTCTGTCGTGTTCAACTAATAATGTTTTTCAAACTCCGGTTTTTGAATAAACAAGTTTTTAAGCTCCGTCCTTCGCCTTTTTACTAGAAAACCGGTAAAATCGTCCAGTTCTTAACAATGACAAAATGTGGTTCAAACTTTCCCCGACATGAAAACTACTGATGAAAACTAAAAAAGTAAAGTAAAAGTAAAAGTAAGGTAAAAAAGTCTCCCACGACCTGTATTTTTGTTTCCACTGTACAGTTCCTTCCAATAGTTCACCATTGAAGTAGAGAGTTATTTCTAATAATTTTTCAAATCTGCTATAATTTTTGACAGATTAAATATCCCAAAACATACTTTCGTGGTACTACCAATAACTCTTATTTAATCTGCGGTACCATACGCTAACTCATAAATGTAAAGGGGAGATCATATTTATTTCCCTATTTCGTCATATCTCATAAACGTTTCTACAATGCAAGTTAGCTATTTCCAGATAATAACATGAAGACCCAAATTTGATTACAACATCACCCTAACAAATGATTTGATACGCGAGAAACGTAACACGCACAAGCATGCGTTCAAAATTCCAAATATCTTTTAAATAAATGAGTTTCATGTCTTTTTAATTCGATTAAGCAATATCCGTATGCCTGGTTGGTAAAGAGAATAATTCCATAAATCTTTCTGTAACTTCTTAAAATTTTAATACTTTTCCCAATTGTAACCGGAGACTTAAGATGGACTATATCAAACCACTATTTCTGTTACCTCTGATGCAAATTGGCCTATTTTTCGAAATTCAATTTATTTCCTATATCTCAGTTGCGGACGGCAGCAACATAAATTCTTGACTGTTATATTTGTTCATATTGTTCGGCTGAATTTAAAAAATTTGACCGACCACCTATTATCCGTTTGGTAGCTCCACATAAATGACCGATTTAATCCATATACGAGTATTCTTAGGTTCATTGCTCTTATTGAGCTGTACTAAATTTAAAAAAATTAGATCAAATAGCTATGCTTCTTTTGATACCTCCCTTGCCCACACCTAATTTAACCAGATAACCTGATAGCTTTATATTTTTCAAGGAATTGCCCTGAATTCAGTAAAATTTAGCACACATCCTGTATTTGATAAATTTAGTTCTAAAAAAGTAAACTAAACTAAAACTAGCTCCATATGGTACCTTCCACACAAGCTGATCGATTTGTCAAAATTTAATTTTTCTTCAATTTTTTATTAGTAGATTTCGGTTACTAAAGTTTTTGCTATGTAAAATAATAATGAAAAAATCAGCCCATACAAATTACGTAATATACATGGGTTAAATATTCCTAGATTCACATCTTTCATTGCATCAGGCTTTTAGTAAACTTAGAAACAAAGAGTACTGCATTATCGTGCCTCTCGTTGTGCATCACATACAACTGACTGATATAGCAAAAATCAGTAGTCCCTCCATAACTTATATGTGAAGTACTTCTTAAAATTATAATTTTGACAGTTTTGTTATGTTTTAATTCAGAGTATTTTTTGATAAGAACCCAGTCATTTACTGCGCCCTTCAGACACCCTTCAAACTTTTGCACCAACGAAAAACGACGTTCGGCTAGTTCAGTATTATTTGGTGTTTCACTCTTAAATTTTGGTATTTCCAGTCAAAAATTTAATAAGAGTTAAGGGCGATAAGTTTAGTAGCTTTATTGGTAATGAATGAGATATGTTTCAACAAAAAAAAAAAAAAAACGTTGAGTATATTGCTGTTCGATATATTTCTCAAAAATAGTTTGTTTTTTTTTTAATTTATATGATTATACAGTGAAGATTGCAGTTTAAAAGTAGACTAAGTGCAATAGGAAATTTAGAGAAACCGAATGTATACATATTGGGTGTCAGCGTCTGGTTTTCCAACTTAATAACGATATATTGAAAATTCATGCCGCAAAATTTTCAATCAATTATCAATTCAAAGTATAATATAAGTTATGGTAAAAAGAAATCTATTTTTTCCGATAGATGAATTTGGTAACCTTTATCTCGCGTTGTATAATTGTGGGTTAGTGGGTCAGATGGCGCTAAAAAGATAAGATGTCGTACTCAAAAATCTACTCAGACAGTTTTGTGATTCCTTGACTCCGTATTATTTGAGAGCGTCAAAAATGGATGACAGCAAAAAGCAAACTCGACTACTTTTACAGTAATTTGTCTATGTCTGTGATACAACCTGATGTGTAACGCCAATTGTCGATAGAATAATGGATATTGCACAAAACAAAAAAAAAAAAAAAAAAAAAAATTGGAACTACTTGAATGAGGGGATTGAAAAACGGTGGCCAAACCAGGATTGTCGGTTAGAAAACTTTTGTTTGTTTTGTTGTGTTCGACTGGCAATGGAAATGTCCTGAAATTTGTACATTTTATAATACTTTTTTCTGTATATATGTTTACAATTCTTCAGGTAAACATATATATACATAAATATATACATATATATATATATATTTATATATATGTCTCACATTTAGAATCAAGTTTCGTTAGAATATTATCATAAGCCGATCGCCAATTTCATAATTTTGAATTTCCAGTGAATAATTATTTTTAATTATTAATAATTATTAATAAATGTATGTATATATATATATATATGTGTGTGTTTATCTGAAGAATTGTAAACATTTTTGAATTGCTGAATTTTGAATTAATATTACTATTGTATGTATTGTATTGCATTCTATTATTATTGTATTTAATGTTATTACCGCCACTGTAAGAGAAAAACTTATTTATTTTTTTTTTTGACAGAAGTAATATTCGAAGTTCTTCGAAGTTCTTCGAATATTACCTCTCAACAGTTTCTATGCCAATATAGTCAGTCATCAGTTACTCTCTAACCTGTTCCGTCAACATTATTCTTCAGTGGTGACAATATCCCTTCCTCTAAGGTAGAAAAGTTTTTCTATGTATTTAAATAGAAAAGTTTTTTGAATTGAAATTCTCACACTCCTTTCCCACGGAAACATTTGGTCCAACGAGCCAGATTGCCAATCGTTTCTAATTAAGAGGCATTTTCTTTCCAGGTACATAGAAGAGGGTTTCTACTGTGTGACTGGAGTGATTTATATAAAAGTAAAATCATTAATTTGGATAGTGCTGCCTCGTCCAATCTCTAACATAACAGAACAAGTATTCGTTGGTGATCAGGTATGTTTCATCGTTTATTACAATGTATAATTCAAATGCGGGGATATACATATTCTTGAATATAAATCGGTAAATCGGTACGCGCCAGAAACCATATAAGAAATATAATGTAAGTATTCAGTTTTCGATATAAGGGTAAACTTTGTAAGATCAGGTTTCACGCAGCAATATTCATTTACTTAAGCTGGCTCCCTCACTTACTAATGCTTCATTTAACATTTGTTTTTATAAATAATTGTTAAACATTTATTCTCCGATTCAGGTCTCTTACCAATAATACTTACGCTATATATTGTGTAACATATGTCTGAGACATATGAAAATATTAACATTAAAAACTTCGAAACTAATGAGAATATTTGGCATAGGAGAAACCCGCGGTTATTGCCATTTCATTAGTACTCGTGGAATTATTCGCTATAGTTGATACGTTGTAATCTCTTGGGAAATGTCACTGTAAGAGAACGAGTCATTAAAACATTTCTTATTTTGTGCTTCCTTCTGGTGTGATATTTCTTAGACATTTTTTTTCATAAGAGAATTCATGTGAACAATTATTGTATTGTACAGCGCTCTTCTACAACCAGCTATCATGTTACACTGTTTCCTTGGTAAAATCCAAAGTACAAAATATTTTTTTTGCATTTCTTGAAATAATGAAATTAAATATTTTCTATTTAACCTGAAAGTGAAACCACTACATCCGGAAAGAGTAAATAAATAAAAATGTTATAAGCTGTTTTTTTTTTTCATCGAAGTACAAACTTTATTGTGAAATTCGCATAATTTAACGAGTTTTTGAGTGTAATTTAATATATTAGAATATATTCCAATATATTACAAATTCAAACACATTTTCAAATTCGATGCCAGTGACAAGGAACTGGATGGTGTATTGTGCATGAAATTAATACGCGTCTTTGAGTTTTTTCTCCCTTTGACTAATTGAAATTAGAAATATTCGTACTATATACTGACCGTATAGCAAAAAAATACTGATACGTTTGCTAACTGTATCTGATCAGCTGCATTCGCTACTTCAAAATTCTTCCTCCCACTACTTGTAAGCCTTTGTCATAGATTGCTAATCACCCCAATTTGTAAATCTTTTTCCAAATATAGTTCGTGAAGAAATATAATTTTCTTCTGTGACTTTGAAAACCTTAGTTTAGTTTACACTTTTTCTTATTGACATATTTAATATTCTGTCCACTATGTCGGCGCTAAAGCTTTTTATTCCGGCATCTGACCACATTATGGATTCTGTGAATATATTTTATCTGTTCCTGAGACTGAACATTCCATCCATTCACTAGAAATCCAAAAGGATCGGCTTACGATAATATTCTAGCTAAACTTGATTCTAAATTTGAGACAGTTGATCTCGAAAGCGTAAAACCAAAGTTTTTTGCGGCATATAAAGCTTACTTAAAATATCTGTCAAATGCAAATTTGTTAGTAAACAAGCTCGGTTCTATATCTGATCAACCGGCAGTAAAAGATGACACTATCAAATCCGAATATTACGCTACTCCCTTGTGATACAGATATTTTCCATGGAGATTATGTCTCCTGGCCCTCTTTCAGAGACATGTTCTCTGCCCTTTATAAAAATAATTCCCGACTAACGAATGTAGAAAAGCTGTGTCACCTGTTGAAAAAGACAAAAGGTGAAGCTCGTGCAATTTTAAAAACTTGTCCGCTTACACATGAAGGCTTCGATATGGCGTGGCGAAATTTGGTAGAAAAGTCGATAATAAGAAGGTTCTTATCAACGAACAGCGAAAAAAGTGTTTAACCTCCCACATGTTACCAAGTATTAAAGGCATTCAGCGTACGATCAACGATTGTATCGTTAACCTTTCTCTTCTCAAAATCGATACTGATAATTGGGACATAATATTTGTTTATCTCTGTTCAACTTGCCTCCCAGATTTAACACTAAACCTTTGGCAACAATCCCTCAAAGATCGTAAGAACCTACCTAAATGAAAACTTTTGATTCTTTCCTCACGTCGCGATTTCAGACATTAGAATCGATTGCCAATATCAGAACCACTGCAACAGCTAGTGATTCCCGTGACTATAAAAAAATTAAAAGCACGCATTTCTGTTCCATATGTCGACAAAAACATCACACTTTGCTTCATCGAGTATTTCTTTCAATTATAAAAATAATAATTTCAATCATATAATACGCGCTTACAGTCCACTCCGTTCGCTTTCACGATTTTAGGCATAGCTCTGGTAGCTCATCATCGCTCAGATATAAAGTTCGTGCCCTCATTGACCACGCTTCCGAAGCGTCTTTTATATCGAAGCCGCTTTAGCAAAAATTAGCATTGCCAATAAGAAATTCCCAGACTGGAATAATTGGTCTTAACGGCGCTCTAACTGCTACTGCGAATTGTATAGGTATATGCTCCGTAAATCTCGGTTGACCATTTGATAGAGATTTTAAGTTCGAAGTTGACGTTTTCGTGATTTGAAAACTTACTGATCAATTGTCATATCATTCCTACATGTCCCATATAAAATCTCATTTCTCCGATCTAACAATGGCTGATATACTGAATCTCATATAGATTCACTCGTAGATCTTCTTTTAGGAGGTGACGTTTATCCTCGAATTATAATACATGGTGTGAGGTGGAATAACGAACATATTTTAGTTTCCCAAAAGACTGTTTTTGGCTGGATTGTCACAGGCCAATTAACATCGCTTGACCTCCCCGCCTCCATTGTGGCATTTCATAATGAAATCTCACTTGATCAGCAATTGAGTCGTTTCTGCGGGTTGGAAGAAATCCCAGAAACACCCAATAGTCAGACGAGGACAGGTATTGCGAAGACTTGTTTCGAACCACTACCTATCGGATTTTTGTCCACCCTAGCCATACCCCTTATCAAAGAATTCTACACCGCGACAACTCTACTGAGAACCCCCATGATTTTGCATTGCACACTGTCACTTTTGGCGTTAACTGTGCCCCCTACTTGGCGATCAGAACATTGCTTGAACTCGCCAAGCCAAATTCTCAGAAATTATATGTACGTAGACAATGTCTTGTGGGGATCGAATATGCTATACGAAGCCAGAGCAGTTAAAGACAAACTCGTAAGTGTTCTTGGTTTCGCTGGTTTTGCACTTAGAAAATAGACGGCAAACCACGAGGCACTTCTACAAGACATCCCCCCTGAGCATCTGCTCGATTCTGCGTTTCTTAAGCTCTCGGACGTGAGTACAGCTAAAACTCTTGGGCTGAAATGGAATGCCGGAGGTGATCATTTTTTCTTCTCCCCAGAATTTCCCGAAAGGAACACATTCTCAAAGCGAAATGTTTTATCAACAATAGTAAAACTATACGACCCTGTCGGATGGCTAACCCCAAAAATAGTTGTAGCAAAAATAATTACGCAGCAACTATGGAAGGATAAATCGGACTGGGACGCAACGCTTCCTCCGAATCTCCTCTTGCAATGGCAACACTTTCTGGATGACTACCCAAATATCGAAAAAATTAAGATTTCCTGAATTCAGCGATGCCTCAGAGAAAGCATATCCGGCCACCATATATATAAGGGTTGAACAATCGAATGGTGAAATTCAGAGCCATTTGTTAATAGCTAAATCTAAAGTGGCACCCACTAAATTCATATCTCTTCCTAGGAAGGAACTTTGTGGGGCAGATTTACTGTCACGATTAGTGAGTATGCTCTTATCCCAATTAAAATTAGGCCATCATAAATTGTACTTATGGACAGATTCTACAATTGTATTGGCATGGTTGCGAAAACCTGCTTGCAATTGCGCGTCAGCTAAATCATAGATAAGGTGGGCAATACCAATTGGTTTCATGTAGCGTCGAAAGATAATCCGGCTGATCTGGGATCTCGCGGGAACTCATACCCAAAGATTCGTGGTGGAAAGGTTTGTCTTTCTGTAATATTCCCAGCTCAAAATGGCGTTCGTCTCCATCAACCTGGGAAACCCAAAAAGAGCTTCGTCCAGTAAAGAATCATCATGTAGAATTGTCTCTGATCTATCTCGCGCTATGCATGTGATTTGTTATCTTTTCAGATTTGTTATGAGTCCCATGAGCTTTATCATTGGGAGCTTAAATTTGTAAAATCTCGCCTTGTCATGTTATCTCAAAGAATACACTTTCCAGAATACATCATCCTCGTTGAAGAACATGAATTACCCCGGAAAAACAATATTTTGTTACTTAATGTTTTCATTGATGCCGAAGATATCATGAGACTTAACGGACGCCTTTCTAAATCGCCAATGTTGGCGCATGATGAAAGCTTTCCATAACTATTACCATATTCTGGAAGGCTTACGAAGCTGTATCTTGAAACTGTCCATCGTTTAACTTTACATGGTGGTCATTCACTCATTTTGCGGGTAATGCGATTAGAATTTTGGGTTCCTAAGGTGCAAAACTTAGCAAAAACTGTTATATTTAATTGCAAAACGTGCATAAGCATAGACGTAGTCACCAGATAATGGCTGCTCTGCCCCCAGAGAGAACAAACTTTTCTCGACCTTTTACGAATACAGACATCGACTTTGCCGGGCCATTTGACATTACATCATATACCGGCCGCGGTTCTAGGACAACGAAAGGATACGTTGTATGCTTTGCGATCAAAGCGATACATCTAGAACTGACTAGTGAAATATCAACCCAGGCTTTCTTAGCCGCCTTTGTGGGTTTCTTCTCGAGACGCGGTTGTCCAAGCGCTGTATATTTAGACAATGTCACAGCCTTTACCAGCGCTGCTAAGCTAATGGCAAAAGATCACGCTGACTTGTTATCTTCTGTTGGACAGCAACTAATGTCCCAGCATAAGATGCATTCATTGAAATGGCATTTCATTCCCCCTGGTGCTCCGCATATGGGAAGCTGGGATAAAACATTTCAATACCTATTTAAAACGCATAACGCACTCACAGCATTTTACTTTCGAGGAATGAGGCATGTTTGAACTCAAGACGTCTGAGTCCAATGAGTGATAATCCTGAGGATTTCAGTTTTCTGATCCCCGGTCATTTCCTTATCGGCACGGCTCTCATAGCGCCAGCAGAACGTGATCATTCTTTAGGCCTAGTGAACAGAAGTTGAAATTACTTCACCACCAATTTGCCTTGAAGTGGAAAGACGAGTGTCTGAAGGAGATGCACAAGCTCGTAAAGTGGAAATACCCTCAACGAAACTTTGCTGTTGGTGATCTTGTTGTAGTAAGGCATGGCAATTTACCTCCAGATCAGTGGCGTCTAGGACGCATAGTAAATGTTATGCGCGGATCCGATTCACGAGTCCGAGTGGCTGAAGTTCGCACGCAGAATGGTCTAATCACTAAACCCATTGTCAAACTTTTATTTTTGTCCAATAGTGAATCACAATAATTTTTTTTCTCCCCTATTTCGCTTTAATGTAGAATGTCTACACCACTTCAACTTTTGCAAATGGAGCGGAAGCCTGAGGAATCTAATTACCAGCTACAGATAACATCTGAAAGCTGACAGCGAAAACAAAAGGATTGCCGTTATTGCAGGAAAGACCACCCTATTAGAACTTGCTTTCAAATGTTTGTCCGCAGTATAGAGACTAAAAATCATCCGCCGTTTTCGATACTGCCTAAATTGTTTGGCCCATTCACATTCGTTAGGAAATTACGACAGTCGCGACAAATGCAAGGTTTGCTTCCCTAAGCATCACACCCTTTTGCATGTCAGTTGTACCAGAAATGCAAACCGAAAATTAAAGGCTAATAAGAACCGGGGTGCAAACATTGTGCAAACACCCAGCAATGGAAGGACAAGGGACTATGTTGGGGCCTCAAAGTCCGCAACTATTATAATTAACGTCAATTCGGCACCATAACGTCGCTTAGTCATATCTCTTAATTTTTTTTTTTTCATTCTTTTGTGAAACCGTTTTCTTTAAAGTACATAACTACCTGTAGAATCCGAAAGTATTTTCTCTCCCTCCGTCACCGCCCACATTTTTTCCAATACTGCAAGAGAGGCGGGATGTTTACCTAAAGAATTGTAAACATTTTTGTTGAATTAATATTACTATTGTATGATTGTAGGGCATTTCTATTATTATTGTATTTAATATTATTACTGCCACTGTAAGAGAAAAATGTCATTTTTTGACAGAAGTAATATTCGAAGTTCTTTGAATATATATATATATTAGGTGAGCAACTAAGTTCTCCCTATTTTTTTTTTTTTAGAAAAATGCAACTTTATTTTGAAAACATGTTTACAAATCAGTCATTAAAAGTATTGCCCATCTCTAGCTAATACTATTTCCCATCTTTTTGATAAAGCTCGAATTCTGTCACGGTAGAACTGTTCATCTTTTGAGGCTATCCACGAATCTGGCCATTCCGTGACGTCATATGAGTGAAAATGTTGGTTAGCCAGACCGTGAGCCATCGAACGGAACAAGTGATAATCGGACGGCGCACAATCTGGAGAATATGGCGGATGTGGTAAGACTTCCCATTTCAGTGTTTCCATGTAGGTTTTAACGTGAGGCCGAACGTTGTCATGCTGAAGAATCACTTTTCCGTGCCTCTCCGCGCATTGTGGGCATTTCTCGAAAATATGTTTGCCATAAGCTTTTTTTACATTTCAATAAACCACAGTCCATATATTATTTAAAAAAAACATGATCAGTTTTCGAGAGCACATTGCTGAAATTAGCAAAATAAAAAACAAGCCACGTCCATTTGCGAACAATTTTTCGTCAGAATCTCTCAAACACGTCAATGTATTAGTGTACACTTTTAGGAACACATTTTATGTTTATGTACTACATTTACATGTTACATTCCTTTCATTTTGAATACAATTATTTTTGTAAATAATCCTAAAGTACTCGATGACATTTTACACATATATAACCGACTTATACTCAACAGAGTCATAGCCAAAGCGCGGTATTATTGCTTAATTACGGCTTAATGGCTACATATTTCCATTTGGTCTTTTGAGCATCCTCAGCTGAGTTTTTAATCTCTGGATACACAATGAGTTTTAATCTTAAATCAACGCCATTTAATTACACCCAAAATCGCAAAAATTATAATACATAATATAAATTGTAAAATGTTAAAATTTATAAAGCTCTGGACTGGTTTGACTTGTCATTCACTTTTGTGAATTCTCATTTTTATAGTGGTAGGGGGGGAGGGGGGTTTTTTTGCATATTTCATTGCACGGCGTTCGCTGCAAAAAACAACAAATCAAAAACGGTTTCTACGACTGAATAGCTGTATGAATGCGCATCTTACATCCTGAAAAAGAACCTCCCGCCAATAGGATATCCATTGAACATACGCTCAATCGTTTTCTAATGTAATCTGATTTTGTTGCGATTACAGCATTATTAAAATTTTGTATAAATTGATACATTATTATGAAAGATATAACGCCTTTTTTATCAAAAGCGTTTCACCGCCTTCAACAGTATTTCCCATGTAAGTGACATATGTAACAAATGAAGAATGTGGCTCGGGATTTTCTAAGCGGAAAACGAAAACAGAAAATGTACCGTGGTCCTTTTGCTCATTTCAATGGAACTATTGTCTGAGAATTCTGCGACTCTTTGCGAATCAAAAAACACAAAATACGTACAGGGTGGCGCAGGAATCGTGCTACGGAGTACCAGTAACTGTCAATGGCGACCGTTATTCAAAAATGTTGAAAGAGTTTTTTTTCCCACAATTGCGCCGAAGAAAACGAAACCACGCCTGGCGGGCAAAACTTCTCAATTGGTTTGTGAAGTTATAGACCTGTAAGGTGGCGATGATCTTCAAGAAAGCACAAACGGCTAAGGGCACTGAAGAAGGTATTTTGTCGAATACCGAAATAGTCAACAGTTCAGCCAACTGTCTCAATATGATCAATTTAGTAAGTTTTTGAATTATACTAGCCGACCCGGCAAACGTTGCTTTGCCTTCAAATTTTATTTTTATTGGAATGTTTCATTAGCAGAAGCAGAAATAATTGCTTTTTAATTTGTGGTTTGTATAGGAGGTACCACTCCCCATTGTCCAATCCCGCCCACATTTGCAGCAGCACTTAAGATATGTACACCAAACCGATGTACCAAATTTTCTTCAAATACCGTAAGCAGGAGCAGAAATAATTGATTTTTAATTTTTTGTTTGTATGGGAGGTACCACGCCCCTTTGTCCGATTGGACCGAATTGTAAATCTAAACCATCCCGGGCACCACCCAGACGCATATACAAAAATGTATGCAAAGCGGTCCAGCCGTTCTGGAGTTTTAAGCATCGGAACAAACCACGATTCATTTTTATATATATAGATTATATTAGAAATAATACACAATTGCTAATAGAAAGACAAATTTATATTACAATGAAGGTCAACAATACATTCAAAAAGGAACTTTTGACAAAATGGAAGTTAAAGACTTTGAAGGATGTTTAATAAATAATATTTTAAAAACCGCATAATTTCTTAAAACTAAACCTTTCATATTGAACATATTGAACTAAAATAAACCATTATACGCTTTTCGTGATATTTCTTCAAATAAAAAAGACTTGTAAAAGTTTATCGACTCCAATTTTGATTTCTACAAATTGTTCCTTTCATTTCTTAAGTCTACCACCGCAAATTGTAAATGAGCTACGTCCGTTTATCCCTTATGGTATCACCTACACAAATTGACCGATTTTCGGTAACTCCAATTTGTCCTATTGTTTCCACATATAATTCTTGTCAACATCTAAAAAAGTCGTTCGGGGTGTCATTCTTCTGGTACCTCCTAAAAAATTGCCAGATTTAACCCATGTATCCTTAATTTTATTCTTCTCGCCCAAATTTGGTTCGTGTTTAGAGTTTGCCAAGATAGTGTCTGAAAATAAAATAAAACACGTTGTCGCATTTCTTGCACTACATCCTACACAAATTGATCAATTTTTCGAAATTCACTACTTTTCTTGTAACTTGCAACGCGAAAATGGCAGCGGTCTGAATTCGTTGTCATTGTTGTGTCCTACAACTCTTTGTACAATTTGAAAAAATCAGCCGGCTAACCCTGCCCCTTCTGGTATCTCTATTTTATATATATTTTCCCCTTTTTTATATATATTTTCCCCTTGTTATCCATAATGCGTTTGTCAATATCATTTGATAAAATGCTTAGTAAAATATGAAAAAATTGACTAGGTAACCTCGCCGTTTCTTATATCTCTTCTTCTGAAATTATATATTTCATTCAATTGTGCTAAATACGGTATTGTGCATTAGCTCAGAGCATTTATTAAAAAGAATCTAGATATTTTCCTCTCGCTTTCGGGCACTCTGCACACTTTTGAAGCAATGCAAAAGTAATTTCGGTGAAATCAGTTCACTTGAATAAAATTTCTGATGTGGCAGCAGCCAGAGCCATGCTAACCCGCTGGATGCTGTGTCTGGATGTCTTCCCAATAAAGAATCCAATATATTTATATTTATATTATAATATTAATTAATTGTGAGAGATTTTTCTTCCTGATTTTCTGGCAATCGCTGGTTAACTGGTCTAAGCATTGTACTCGTACATCTTCCACTGGAACCATTGCGGACATCCATTTGGGGCCATTATTATCTGCACTTGACATGGCAGAAGCCGTGTACGATTCATAATTTTGTTAGGCGTGCGCCTGGTCCATTATCGGATGCAGTGCCACTTGATGAACCATCTTTGCCTAATTATGCTTTCAATAAGCCCATGTGTGTAATCAAATTGAAATATTAACTATTTTGGAATTAAATAAAATGCAGCAATCAGCTTTTCTGCTTGAAAGTCATTACCAAGATTCATGAGCTTCCCCGTGTGCCCTGCTGGGAACGTCATTTATATCAATCTTACGCCATGGTGGCACTCCCCTTTGCCAAGACGAAAGATTGCAAGGAGATTCAAAGTGGGTCTTTAAGAGTAATCAGTTTTTCCGTATTTAATTTGCACATTTTCCCTTGGAAATATACCAAAGCGTTTATTAAATACTCAAAACATCTTTTCCTCTTGCTTTACAGTGGGCAGGATGTGGCCGCCATATGACACGTTAATATGTATTCATGCCCCTTCTTCATTTTCGTTAAACGTTTGCAACATCTGTGGCATAAGACATGAGGAAAGAAATGACCACGTAGCAGCATCAATGTGAACGCATTGACGGACAGGGGAAATGTTGCTCGGACATTTATGGTACACTTATTAGGGTCATAAACGCATAAATATTTATTTGCAAACATATTCCCACTTTCCCTGTTATTTTTTGCAAATGAAAACAAACTATGAATAAAGAATACAAATTTGTTGCTATTTATTATATATACGCAACTATTATGTACTGGCACACACAACTAGACAAACGTCCATGCGTATGTCTGACGTGTGTTGTGCCCTACAGCATCATGTGGCTATGTCGAGGATACGATTTTTGTGAAACTCTATTTAAGATAAAGGTTAAAGAAGAAAAGGGGCAAATCGAAACAAAATTATATCTATATAGACATATTATTTCAAGTAAGTAGGAATTGAAAATTGGAAAATGATCGCCGCAACAGTGCTGTATTTATTGGAGAAAATAGAATGGCGGATATGAAACAGCTATAAAGTGTGTTTTTGGATTTAAGCCCCAACACCTAAAATAAGTCAATAGAGGGGTCGCGGCAAATTGTGGTTTCAACCAGCAAAAAAGCTTAAATTAATATGATTAATTCTTTCAATAACTACATTGACATATCAGCAGAACCGATGCCTAATGAACCTCGCTCGAAGCTATAATATGATAATGCATTTTCAGTTGACCAGTGCAATTTTGTAATAATTTTCCAATTTTGTACCCATTGACATTGGATGAATTTTAAGAAAAAACGACCCTAAAAAGCAGAATTTAGTATGCAATTTCCTGCACAAGTTCTCCGTTCTTGCATGTATAACAACTTTGCCGTGAGTGAAAAATGCTATCACATGGTTTAATTTATTTATATATTTATTTTTTATTATTTTTTTTGTTTTTGAACTCTGGATTTATTACAACCTGTCCTTGGACATTCAGTAATATTTACATTGGCTTACATACTACTTATATACTAAAATTTTATTTTTATTCGGGAACACTTCCTTGGGACACTCTACTGCTATATTCGTCCTGAGTAGTCAGGTCCTGTGTGGTTGTCCTCCTTAGTCTGGTAAATAATGGTGTTTCGTTCATCAGATTGGACACCAACTGATTCGGATGTTGTTGAATACGATTCATGTATCTAGCGGAGTATTTTTGGACTTCTTCCTTAATGAAGGGTGTTTTCAATTCTCTATGCAATTGTTTGTTCGAGAAGTATCTGGGTGCACCGGTAATGGTTCGCAGTACTTTGGATTGAAAGCGTTGCAATATTTCAAGGTTGGAGTTTGCTGCAGTCCCCCATAACTGGATTCTACATGTCCATACGGGCTTTAAGACGCATTTATAGATTTTTAATTTGTTATCTAGGGATAATTTTAACTTGTCATTCAAAAGCCAATTTAAGGGTCTTAGTTTGAGCCCCAAGGCCAGTCTTTTTGTAAATAAATGCTTTCTCCAAGTCAGTGTTCTGTCCAAATAAATGCCTAGATACTTTGCATCATTTGCTTGAGGTATTTTAACATGATTAGTAGACACGGGAGGGCAACATCCTCTCCGAAGTGTAAACGTTACCTGAACCTGTTTCGTTTCGTTTGCCTTTATTCTCCATTTCTGCAGCCATTTTGTAATGGTATCGAGATGATTTTGTAGTTTTCTAGATGCTTGATCCGGGTTGACGTCAGTGACAAGAACAGCTATATCGTCTGCAAACATTCCGATAAGAGTCCCTTCTTCTGTGGGTAGATCCGAAGTGAAAATCAGATATAAGCTAGGACCAATAATGCTTCCCTGAGGTACTCCCGCATGCGATTTAAGCATGTCCGATATGTCTTCGCCGTGTTTAAAAAAAAGATTCGTTCAGATAAATAAGATTTCAGAAAAATGAAGAAACTCGTGAGTAACATTTTCCTCAATTTGAATAATAAACCTTCGTGCCATACCCTATCAAAGGCTTATGAAATGTCCAGAAATGCCGCATTGCAATACTTTTTCGTGTCGAAAGATTTATTTATCAGTTCAACTAATCTATGAACCTGTTCAATCGTCCCATGTCCCTGTCTAAAACCAAATTGGTGATCAGGTATTAGTTTTTTTGACTCTATTATGGGGTTTAATCTTCGGAGAAATAAAATTTCGAGGACTTTTGATGGTATAGGTAGGAGACTTATGGGCCTGTAAGAAGAGGTTTCTTCAGGTGGTTTTCCAGGTTTTCGTATCATTTTCACCTGAGATATTTTCCATTGTGGCGGAATGTACAACTTTAAAATGATTGCATTGTATATTCTTGTTAGAAGCTGTAAGCTTTCCTGAGGCAATTCTTTTAAGACTTTAGCAGTGATCAAGTCGTATCCCGGAGCTTTTCGGTCTTTTAAATCAGCAATTATATTTTTAACTTCGCAAGTGGTAATTTGTGTAATAGGCAAGTCCATCTGGTAATCTTCATTTAGAAAGTTGTGCAGCTCATTTAAAAAAGTGTCATTACCATGTTGTTCATTAGGTACGAACACTTTCTTCAGATGTTTTGCGAAAGTTTCAGATTTTTCAGAATCACTTTTAGCCCATGGTTCGAATAGGGGGATCGTGTTTTATGGACCTGTTCGTACGCTTTATTACTTTATATAGAGAGTAGTCGGTAGCTGCAGTTGCATCTGCATTTTCCAGATCTATATCAGTTTTTCTACTATCCTCTACACTTAAGATCTCTTTGAGTTCTTTTGTTAACTTATTTAGAACCGCTTTATCGGGCGAATATCTAGTTCTCTGCTACTTTTGTATTGTCTTTCTCTTTTCAGCCACTTTTTCTCTTATACTCAATGGAACTTTGTTCCGTTCGGGTATATTTTTTTCATTCAAAGGGGTAGTAGAATTCCAAGCTGCTTGTTGGATAATATTATTAAACTGCTCAACTCCATTTATTATATCGTTATCTGAGTTCAAAGCAATATGTATATTTACATTAGCTTTTACCAAATGTCGAAAGAGATTCCAGTCAGTTCGTTTATTATGGTTTAATAATTAAATTTCTGTTTGAATTCGTAATAATTTCATTCTGCATGTGTTTTACATAGAAATTGTTTTAGAATTGTTTGATCGTTAAATCAGTATAGAAATTTCAGTCAAGTGGACTGACTTGCATATACCCAATTCACCCAGTATCTTCTGGAAATGTAGAGGAACCACTGATTTTTTGCTAAGAAGAAAACTGATTTTTGCTAAATTGACCAATTGGTTTTTGGAGTAATCAAATGGGCGTGCGAATTTAGACTGCTTCCATTCGCATAACTTAAATGCAAATAAATGTGTTATATGGTGATAATCTGGTTGATTTTTACGGAGCAGTATAATGCTATAAAATAGATAAAAAATTAAACAACTGCAGTGTACGAATTATGACAAATTTATGACAAAACATTGATCGATTTGTACGGGAGGTACATTTACAACCCCTGGCTACGATCTCCCAAAATAAAAGGCTTTGGTGAGTTTTCATCATTTGTGTAAAACGTATCAGAAGGGGAGTAATTTATCGCTCTTTTTTCACTTCTAGCAAGCTTTATAAACCAATACAATTGACAACAAATTTAAGTTACAGATACGTATGAATAAAAAATTACAGTGAATAAATTGAACTTCAAAAAACCTATCATTTTGTATGGAAGAGAACAGATTGGATCGGTCAATATTGCCCGATCTCCCAAAACATTAATTATAATTTTTATATCCGACTTTAGTCAAATAGTTCCAAAAGGGTACGGAACACTGCTTACATGACTGTCGAACTTGATTTATTTTATCAACATTTTCGATAACTGGCCTTCCAGAAGGTGGAATTATGTTCCATCAGGACAACGCCAACACCCACATCTATAATTGCTCGCCATAACCTCCGAAAGCTTGGTTGAGAGGTTCTTATATATCCATCCGTTAGTCCTTATCTGGCACCAAGAGATTTCCACCTTTTCCTGTGTATGGAGAGTGATTATGCTAGACGACAGTGTCCATGAAAGACGCACAATAGAATTATCTTCAAAAATGAAACAAGCTATCGAACAAAACGAGGCGTATTTGATCTAAATGTTATCATTCTAACTCCGCTAATTGAAACCGGCAATGTTATGCATGAATAATGGAATTGTTTTTACTACAACTTACATACTCGTATTGGCACGTATTTAGTCGATGTTGATTCATAAATATGCATTTTGGGTAAAAAATATACTGACAGGCATAATTAAGTCGAATCAGAAAGCGATTAGGAGTCAATCGACATCGATAATATTGGATATATCAGTAATATTTTGTGAGCTGTACTAAAGCAATATACTCTGTGCAACAAGTGGCATCGAAAATAAAAACCGAAATATTATCGATACAATAATATGAACCTATACAATCTTTAAAATATCTCAATTCCTGAAATAAATAAACACGTGTAATGATCATGATTTTTTAGCAATTGGTGGTGATGATTCAATGCAATTTTCACAGTGAAAGCAATTTCAGTTTTGACTGTTTACAAAGAATTAAAAAAAAGTTAACCCTGTTGGAATACAGGCTTATATCCACCTCACTCTGGGAAGATTTACTTGAAATGTCCGTCTGCACATCGGGGTCAACGCCGTTCAAACAAAAATAGATGATTACGTTAGTATTCTAACGAACCGTGATACTTCCAACCGAATTTCAAAAATGTACAATTCCGCTTGAAAAAGCCTGAGTTCCTCTCCAAAACTACTAATTTCGAACCAGGAGACCGAAAATTTCGCAAAAATATTTTACAATCATGCACAGGTTAAGAGTTAAGGTTTATACCAATATATCAAAAAAAAAAAAAAAAATAAAATTGAAAATTTTTTATTTTATTATTTATTTTATTAAGATTTCATGCTATTGTTTCTTCTATCTGGTAAGTTTTACTCGTATAACTGACTTAATTTATTATCAATATCATCTATTTATAACATTAAAAAAAAATAATAATGTAAGAATTCCAATGAATTTGTCTGGGAATAATCGTGTTATCCAGAACTTCTTCAGCAATATTTCACAGCCAGTTATTACTATTATAGTTGGTGTGAACAATATTTCTTTTTACAATGTTTGCATTTTTAGTGAAGAAACGTAAAACCAAATTAAGTAAATGGTTAAGTAATGAGTGATATCGTAACTGTTAAGCTCAAAACTTGAAAGCTTGAAAATGGAAGTTATTTTGAAATGTTTCCTTACAAATTTCATGATTTATTCTCTAATTAAAAGCAATTAGACACATGATAGAGCTATCCCAAGTAAGGTAAATCGTAATTTTGGGAATGATTATGAGAAAGTGTTGAACAGATAACCGTCTCTATTGGAAAAATGGGGAAAGTCGATGTAAACATTCTGTATCACCTTCTGAAATAAGACAGTTATGCCAACGGATATTCCGGCCATCAAATGTTTTCCGGAAATGGTGATTAATATATAGCCTCAGCCGACGTCCTTTTGCTTTGCTGCGAGTGCTTGTGAGTGTGCATTCTTATAAAAAAATACTCCGAATTAAAAAACGATAAAAGAGCGAAATAGTAACTTTCCGAAGCCCTCCGTATTGAAAATGTAGAGAGTCCACTGATTTTTACTAAATATGCCAATTTTTTGTGTAATGCCCTAACAACTAAATACCAGTACTTATGCGTGCTCAGTTATATTGAATATAGTGCAATTAAATGAAAGCTAAATTAGGTAATTTGTGTGGAAAGTACCTGAGGCGGTGTTGGTATTCCGACGATTTTTCCACATTTTTCCCAGCAGTAAAGCACAATATAGTTGACAAGAATTTCAATAACTTCGGATTTTTATGGGTTGTGCCCGAATGGGCATACCAACGTCACCCGAGTCAATCGATTTTTTTCAAATTCTAAGAAGCAGTGTAAACAAATGCAGTGAACAAAAATTGAAATTACTCCAGTTTACGAAAAAAATTGAATTTTTGAAATTCGGTCAATTTGTGTGGGAATTACTAGAAGGAATGGGTTAATATAGCTCGTTTACAATTCCAGGTTACGATCTGGCAAAATATTATGTTGTGATAAGTTTTGACGAGTTTAGTAAATATTTGCGACTTCTACTGTGTCTCCAGCCAGCCAGGCAGCCATAAAATGCTTTTGATCAAAAGATACTGGGTGCTTGAGACGCTTACTTTAGAATGTCACATTTTTGGCCGTATCAAATAACATACTCGTATACTTTCA
The DNA here is from genome assembly GCA_019455685.1 of Philornis downsi. NCBI lineage: Eukaryota > Metazoa > Arthropoda > Insecta > Diptera > Muscidae > Philornis > Philornis downsi. The sequence continues at coordinate 2,226,323 of JAHXMU010000251.1, forward strand.
ATCCTTCAGATGAAAGTATAAAAATGAGTTAGGACATTCGGATATCGTTTTTTCTAAATTGAACATTTTGGTCACAGTTTCGGTTGCAATTGTCGAATATAATGGATTGTTTTCTGTAACAATAATGGTTACAATTGTAGCTTAATTTCCTGACCATGGTTATTATTGGTAATTTCAAAACAGCATTAACGGTAGAACTGGTTTCGAAACTACTTCTGCAAATGTCCTAAAAAAGCCGCATTGTCCTTTTTATCGATCATGTAAATGCCAGGCATATCCATTCTTATATTCGTAGAGGACTTTCTTCACTAGAATTAGAGCAACTTATTTCTAGAATGTTCAGGTAATCCGGAAGGTAACCATTTGCGGGGTTATACCTTTCCCGTGTTGTCATTTCCAATACTAATTTGATGGCGAGCGTCAAATTCAATATCTACGTTTCCTCGCTCAAATGAGGTAAGACTGCACATTGTGGCGCCGTTTACTAGAGTTATCGGGTATAGTTTCAAACGCAAGTCCTATGCTGAATTCTCAAATTATACTTACGTATTCTGGGCATGGTCCCAGCAGGGATAACAGCCATTATGATGAATTTCATCAATATTGATGTTTATAGTCAATAACATTCAAACAGGCTTTCGAGTACTTCTGTTTTATACTGACCTCAATTGCTACGATCAGTTTGCACAAATAAATAATGGCTACAACAAAATCAAAACAGGCATCTACGAAATATATATTTTTTTTACAAAATATTTTAACGAAATTCTCCTAACATTTGTGCCGAACGGTGTCTCCTGGTCGGTTTCCACCAAAAATTTCATCGACCTCAACACTTTTCACAGTGCAATAATGTCCATACATATTGTATTCATAGCTGTTATATGAGGGCAAACGAAAGTGTGTGTGAATTTGTAAATATATATTCATGTGTGGTAAATATGTGGCAAAAAGGTCTTTTAATAATCATTTTTTCTCCCCCGACACCATGACGAAACAAACACTTATGAAAGAAAACGAGTGTAAGTTATTTCACATATGCATACATGGGGTGATGGCGTGTGCGTGTGTTTGTGTGATCACAGACAAACATCCGTACCTAGAGGAGTAGATAGTGTGTGTGGGAGAGAGTTGGTCCTTTACGTGCTTCATTTAAGTAAGTAGCTGAAAATTGTATTTTTATGGACAAAAATTGTTTTGGGTCAAATTTATATGGTAATAAAACTAACAACGTATGCTTCGCTTTGCTCCCCCGATACTGTCTGCGCTTCACTCTCTCTGATACTATAAAATTTATTATTATTATTTCTATTCATTTTATTTTCGGCACCGACGAAAACTTTACATGCCATCTTAAATTAAGAAGTGATGAAATTGCCAGTGTATTTATGGTTATTTATGGACAACCCGTGGACTGAGCTGGGGAAGTGTTTACATATTGTTCATTGAATTGATTAAAAATTTGGCATACACTTGTATCCCTATTTACACATATGAGCACCATATCTATTTCCCTTGAATTCATTTTAAATTCGCTCGTATTTTTTTGCTACAAGGAGTAAATGGCTTTCATTATTATGCTAAATTCCGATACGGTGAGATTTAATCTCTTCAAATCGCATTGGATCTATTAAAATTACTGCCAAATCAGCACTTTTTCTGCTGTAATAAATTACGAAAAGGATTGGTTGCTTTGACATACAAAGCATTGGTCTTAGTCTTAGCATTGCACTTAGTCATTTGCAAATAAAATAAGAGAGCGGTTCAAGTTACACATGACCACAGTAACATTTATATCAAGGATGCACTACAAAAACATTGAAAACTAAGTCCAACTTGAACTTCCATTTCCGAAAACTACATCAAATATGGTCTTACAGATCCTGAGCAGATTGCCTTAACACAAATAGTTGTGGAATCCAGCACCAATCTCAGGAGCTACAGTAATAATTCACACCGCATCGTTCACCTTTTATGAGATATTTTCGGAAAAGGTTACTGCAGCAATAAAACGTAGGTTTATTTAAAAACTATCAGTTATATGACGGATGGTGAAACTTAGCGAATTTGATTGCATAAAAGTAAAGACATTCCGGCTTTGTTAGCATTTAACTAACTCTGACATGTTATAATCATTGCAAATCATATACGGGAGGCTTCAAAGCCATAATGTAACCAGTACAGACATTTGAGTCAGGCGAAGTGAGTTTCATACACCTCAACCCAACGCATTGCTACAAAAGTCGGAGGAGCATCAGAAGGAGAAGGTTCTTATCAATACTCTGAATTAAAACACAACAAACAGCAATATTACAACTTTCTATAGTCCTATGCTTAGACCAATGATTTTAATAAATCAATTATTTGTATGTATGTGTGATACATTAAGAGGCTATGCAATGGCGTCCATTCCCATTCAGAGAACTAAGAGTGGAACTAAGTAAAATATATAAATTTGGCTTATTGTTATTATAATTTTGTGACCGTGATGCTTAGTACACTCAACTATGGTTCGAGTGATCGCGGGTTCAATCCCAGAAACAGCCACCTATCATTATCTGAGCGGCGGTCCCCTCAATGTGTTTAACCGACATTTTTTGTAAGTGCTTCCCAGACTGTGACATTGTCGTGTCGTTAACCTGTGGGTCCCGTTGAGTGAATCAACATATAGAATGCGTGCAAACTCACTGAATGTTAAATCTTATGCCATACAGCATTCATGGGATGTAAAGTAATTGTTTTTGTTTTTATTATTATTATAAGTGGCGCAACTAAGTTCCCAATGTTTGAAAATAGATAATCTGAACGTCATAAGCCAAGCTTAGGCATGTGGTAAACATACCGCCTCGGCACAATAATGATCTTCTTTTGACGTCATATTCTTTTGGTTGTGCGAATATGTATGATTTTGTGCCAAACCATCGTCATATGCTGCAAGTACTGATTTTCATTTTTCAATCAGCGAAAACGGCGGCTGAAGCTCATCAAGAGATTCAAAACAAAGTGTCGAGATTGATTCCGGACGGGACGGTGATTTTGATGTGGATGACCGTTCGCGTGAAGGAAGACGAAAAAAACCTACGAATACACTGAATTGACGGCACTGCTTGATAGAGATCCGTATCAAATGTAGGTAGAGCTTGCTTCAGTATTAGGAGTTACACGCGAAGCCATTTTCAAGAGATTGCATGCGTTGGGAATGATTCAAAAGCAAGGAACTTGATACCATTATGAGTTGAAGCCAAAGGACGTTGAGCGTCGTCTTTTCGCCTATGAACAACTGCTCCAACGACAATAAAAGAAGGGGTTTCTTCAACGTATTCTAACGTGTGGTGAAAAATGGATTCGTTATATTAATCCAAAGAACAGAAAGTCATAGGTTCTGTCCGATTATGCTTCTATGTGGTCGCCTCGGCCGAATATTCAGGTTGCGAAGGTTATGCTCTGTATTTGGTGGGATCAGGTCGGTGTTATTTATTACGAGCTGTTGAAACCAAGCAAAACCATCACTGGGGATCGCTAGTGACGACAATTAATGCGATTGACCCGAGCTGTGTGCGAGACACGCTCACAATGCGCGGAGGGGCACGAAAAAGTGATTCTACAGCACGTGGCCAAGCCCATTAAAATATACCTAAAAGAGCTGAAATATGAAGTCTTACCCCATTCGCCATATTCTCCTGATATTGCGCCGTCCGATTATCACTTGTTCCGTTCGACGGCACACGGTCTAGCTGACCAGCAGTTCTACTCATATGACGACACCAAGGAATGACTAGATTCGTGGATAGCCTCAAAAGATGAGCAGTTTTACCGTGACGGAATTCAAGCTCTGTCAGGCTGGCTGTTTTTGTAGTGATTCAGCTACGACTTTTTGCGCTAACTGCTGTGGCATCATCAAGCTTCTATACATCAAGCTTCTTTTTCAAGTAGTTCCAATTGTTTTTTTTTTTTTTTTGCAATTTCCATCTCCTGGGCAATCGAAATACTAAGCGTGTTCAAAAAATAATCTGAATTTTCGTTTTTCTCAAAAAATATTTATTTATTCATCAATTTCCATTTTATATCCTTCAAAGTAGTCCCCCCTCAGATATAATGCACTTGTGCCAGCATTTTTCCAACCCCGAAGCAGTTGTGATTTGCACTTTTTGGTATGTCCTTGAGCTCTCTCAGCGATTCGGGTTTTATCTCCTCAATCGTCGCAAAACGTCGGCCTTTCATGGGTTTGTTCAATCTTGGGAACAGGAAAAAGTCGCAGAGGGCCAAATCTATTCATCAGATTACGGTGGCTGAGGCATGATAACGGTGTTGTTTTTGGCTGAATAATCTCTCACTAGCAAAGATGAGTGAGTAGATGCGTTATCATGATGCAAGAGCCATGAATTTTTTTTTTCCACAATCCGGGCGTTTGTTTCGTATTGTTTCAAGCAAACAGGGCATAACTTCAAGGTAATACTCCTTATTTACCGTACGACGTTGCGGTAAGAACTCAGGATGTACTACGCCATGGTAATCGAAGAAAACAGTGGGCAAAACCTTGACATTTGAACGAACTTGGCGTGCTTATTATGGTCTTGGCTCTCCTGCACTCTTCTATTGAGACGATTGGGCTTTGTTTTCGATGTTATAATCATATACCCATGATTCGTCACCAGTTATGACCCTTTTAAGCAAATCTGGATCATCGTTGACATCATGCAACAATTCCTGAGCTATGCTAATGCGACGTTGTTTTTGGTCAAAATTTCAGCAATTTTGGAATGAACTTTCCTGCCGCACGCTTTATGCCAAAAATTTCCGAAAAGATTGCATGGCCTGAGCCAACCGATATGCCGATATCGTCAGCAACTTCTCTAATTGTGATCCGACGATTCCCCATAACAATTTCCTTTGCGTTCTCAACATTTCCATCGGTTGTTGATGTGCTGGGGCGTTCAGAGGGAGCGTCGTCATTCACATCTTCGCGACCTTCTGTGAAAATCTTGTACCACTTGTAAACATTTTTCGACTCAGACTACTCTCACCGTATGGCACTGTCAACATTTCAAGTGTTTTTGATCACTTAATTCCATATTTTACACAAAATTTGATGCAACTTCTTTGATCCATATTTGTCGATAGCAGAAAGTCGCCGAACACGCAAAACACTTGTCTTATTTATGCCTCTCATAAACAAACTAAACATGCTATATGGATAAAACCGTCAACATATCTTCGAGACGAATGCATCAACATAACAAAATAATAATAATCGAATGTCGAATGCACGTAGCCCGCGAAATTTGAAAATTCAACTTTTTTTTTGAACACACCTCGTATACTTACATGATGGTTGGACTTGACGATATCCATTATTCTATCGACAATTGGCTATCCACAACAGGTTGTGTCACAGACATAGACAAATTACCGGAATGGAATCGACGAAACCAAAATTGCGCAAAATTGGCTATTACAATATTAGGACCTTAACATTAAACATTAAACATTATAATTAAATCTCAATATATCTGTCTTTTTTTATGGGAGGTAATAAAAGGTGTGGCAATGTCACTAATTTTCATTCCCAGAACTCAGTTCACCAAACGCACGATATTTGTTTATCTGACGGGATCCAGCACAATTAGCTAAAATTTATGAACCTAAGAACATAAGAGTAAAATCGGTCACTCATATGTCAGGTAACATACAATAGAGAAAAAGTTGAGTCACTACGAAAGGCGAATAAGGAGTTACGGGGAACACAATGAATCGCGGAAAATCGGTCAAATTGTATAAGAGATTATGAAAGAGCTGGGTCTATGTTGCCCATTTAAAATCTCCATCTATGATCTGGCAAATTTTTAGGCTGTACCAAATTTTAAGAAGCTTTACAAAAATTTCCGGCGGTTGCCGTCCACCAGCTGGTGTCGTCCACCCTCAATCGACTTGAAAAGCCATGAGAAACATTAAAAGCTACTTGCTTTATTCTGAATGTTGCATTCTCGTCTATCAATTCCATCAGTCATTCTTTCGGGTAAAGTCATAAAAAGATTTGGGGGTATAAAGCTATGTCGTCTTATAAGCCTTTACAAAAGCAGAATTACAATTTCGATAGAACAAATCAACTCGCGTGCACTGAGGACATTGTTTTATGGTTTGATCTGATTTTCCCCCACCACGAAAGTATCAGTTTTTAATTTTTAAAACGTTGACGAAACGTAAATGTGATGGATAATCAATCAATATTCTTAAAAAATTGTTATTTTAAGTTACGACTTCAATCGAATATTTTAATCCATTATGAAAGTCTACTTTACTAAAGGCTAAAAATAGTTTTTTTAAATAAAACCCAGACTGTAAAGCGAAACGTAATGCAAGTAATCCTCTATAGAGAAACAATTAGCAAATGGGGTCTTTAATTACAGGAGCTACGAATGTCAATCTGTTTCCAAACTATTAGCAATAACAAATAATGCTGGTTCAATGGCCCACTCCTAACATACGTTTGCAATTTTTCAAAAACCAGTTTACCGAGGCAGAAAAAAACGTCTAAAGCGATTATCTGAACTGATTTAAAAGAATCAGAAGAATCTGACCTTGCTAACGACATATTTGATAATTTGGAAACAATAAAAACTTTGTATCGTCAAAAAAGCACATATGAGTAATTAAATATGCGATAGCAATTAACTTAACTACATAAAAAGTTTTGAAATTTCTAGCTATGATTGGCATCATTATAGTTTGAAACAAATTATTGAGGTGAAAATTACAACCTCATAAAATATATGTTTTAAGTTTGAAGGTGCCACGTTGTTTAGTATTTTTATTTGAGCCATCAAAAGTAACCGATGTCAGCGAATCTGTGAACGTGGAAAAATGGTCACAGATATATAATTCGATATTTCCATTTAAAAAGTCTCAGGCCAACCAATATTAAAGCCGAGTTACACTCTACTCTGAGGGAATCTGCTCCTTCGTTTACAACTGTAAAAAATCGAGTAGCAGAATTTAAACGAGGTCGTATGAGCTGCCAAAACGAACACCCCAGTCGATCAACTTGTGGTGTCTACACCGGACGTGGTTAAGAAAAACCACAAAATGGTATTAGATGACCATCGGCTGAAGGTGCGTGAGCTAGTAGGCTGCATTTGGCGAAAAAGGAAGTATTGTTTCGTCAAGACAATCCGCTATTGAGATGGCAAAAATTAATGAAATAAAGTTCGAATTGTGGACTATTTTATATTTCCAAACTTGCAGAAATGACTCGGTGGTAAAAGATTTGCCAACACTGAGGAGGTGGAATTTGCGGTTGATGGCTCTTATAGAAGCTATTGAATATCGCTAAAAAAACGTATGTCGGACTAGATTTGGGACCACCCTCGTACGTCAAGGCAAAGATTGTATTATTCTTATTATGCTCGTACTCTATATGGGGCATGTATTCCCAAATTCTCTCTTCTAGCTTCAGACAATCAGTAACGCAACAATTTTATATATGTATGTATATAAACTGTTTATTGAAGATTTGAAGAAAATTTTCACTATGGAAATTTGATTACTAAAACTCCAAGAAATATTTATGAATACAATCTTATGTATTTAATACATTCGCTTATAACAAAAAAGAAAAGAAAAATAAATAAATAAAAAACAAGTATACTAAATAAATTTAAATGTAAGCATTTTTTTACAACATAGAAGCAGATATATTATCCAAAACAGAAATTTCACTCAGGTGAACTGACTCACATATATATTCACCCAGCATTCTTTTGTATTGGTGGTGTATGCTGATTGCTAGAAAGGACTTGGTATATCGCTAGAATTCGACCAAAAAATGTTGAATTAATACAATGGAAGAAGAGAAATTATTAAGTGTAAGTTGTACAACACACATATACTTCACACCTGAGACATCCTGAGGAGACAGCAATGCATATTACTTTCATTCGCAGAATTAAGATACTGTCCTTATTCAGGAAAGTTGGAGGCGGCAAGGTCTGCGAATTAAGGACTCCTGATTTTAAATTAATCTTAAGTACAGTTGAAGATGTGCACAGATCCTATCTACTTGTAGAGAGTAATCTTAATATTTTCCTTCTTCAAGTAGCGAATATATGACAGTTTCCAGCATGGAACGGGACGATTCCCAAATTTGGCTGACTTCGGCTTACATGGTATATCACACAGAGATCCCTCAGTTGCTCTGAAAACGCTGGTGGAAGCGACGAAAACTGCTGGAAAGAACCTGATTGTGGGCAGTGATGTCAATGCGCACCATCAAATCTGGGGTAGTACTGATATCAACGACAGGGGTGAGAATATTGTAAGTACTGATCTAACAATTTGTAACAGGGGTTATAAACCTACATTCATCACCAGAAATAGACAAGAGGAAGAGGATGTTACCCTTGTTTCTGGAAAACTAGTTGATAGGATTGGAGAGTGGAAAGTTTTGGATAGTCATTGCTTTTCAGATCACCGTTATATCAGCTTCTGTCTGATTGGATTGGAAAGGGTTTAAAGGACTGTTTTTCCACGGAAATCAGACATGAATAAGTATAGGGAGACATTTAACAGGAACTTTACCTGACATTAATGCCCGGAACATTGAGAACACCAAGCGAACTCCGGAAGGAAGGAAGTTCTTCAACAGGGCTAAGCTTACAAGAGCTTCACAGATACAAAGGAAAACTTAAAGAATATTTGAGTGCACTGAAAAAGGCTAAGAGGAAGTCCTGGAGTGAATTCTGCAACAAAGTTGAAGACACTTCCGAAGCCGCAATGTTAAGGAAAATACTAGCCTCCACACCGTGCACAGTAGGTTGTCTCAGGAAACTGCAGGGTGATTGAACAACATCCAATGAAGTATCACTGGAGTTGCTCCTAGATACTCATTCCCTTGGTAATCCCCGAAATGGAACTGTCGCGGACAACAGTGCGTGAAATCAACCGTCGGCTGTTGCCAGAGAAATCTTAACTTAACCCAAAATAGCGTGGGCAATTAGAAGTTTTGAACCCTACAAGTCACCCGGACCGGACTTGCTTTCACCGTGTGAACTACAACGGTGGCGGATAAGCTGATTCCATGGCTTGAGGAGCTCTATATCGGCTGTATCGACCTAACATATAGGTATATTGTTGTGCTATGTGGAGGGAGTCCAAGGTGGTCTTTATTCCCAAAGCCGGGAAAACCTCACATACGGGACCAAAAAATTTTAGACATATCAGCCTGTTATTGTTTCTCCTCAAAACACTGGAGAGACTCATTAACAGCAACCATAGGACGAGCATGGACCATGAGCTGCTGTCGGATAGACCACATGCTTACTGCAAGGGTAGGTCCACTGAAACTGCCCTGCACGACTAGTCAGATTCATCGAAGGTTCACTCACCGTCAAGGAATATACTTTGGTAGCCATCCTATATATAGAAGCAGCGTTTAATAACGTTTCTCTCGATACAGTAGTCGCACCACTATCAAACCTGGGAGTAGACGTCAGCCTTAGCAGGCTAATGTGCGATCTTCTTCGTCGGACTATGTTCAGGTCTGTCAGTAGGGGAGTATCCCAAAGTGGTGTTCTATCCCCCCTATTATGGAACCTCGCTCTAAACAGTATTCTGTTCTCTTTAGATGAGGCTGGTATCAAGGTTGTTTCATACGCAGACGACATGGCAATAACAGTTAGGGGGAAGTTTTTGGAAACACTCAGAGACATCATTCAAAGATTCCTTCTCACTGTAACGAAGTGGGCTGGGAAAAACGGTCTCGGAGTAAATCTAAACAAGACCAAAGTGGTTCTCTTCACCAGAAGGTAAAATATTGCACCTGTGGATCCTATCTCCCTGGGAGGTACTGAAATTCCTTTCGCGGACTGTGCAAAATACCTTGGTGTTATATTGGACAGGAAGCTGAAGCTTTCTGAACAGGGTGAAAAAGGCCACAGTAGCGCTATATGTGTGCAAGAGGGCAATAGGGAAATAATGGGGATTAAGGCCTCGCATTATTTACTGCTTGTTTACTGCAGTAGTAAGACCTATAATGTTGTATGGAGTTATCGTCTGGTGGAAGGCTCTTGAGGAGTCCACATACTGTAAGATACTGGATAAGGTCCAAAGAATGCCTAGTCTGTGCATCACCAGTGCACTCCGCACCACACCATTCGATGCACAAATTTTGCATTTGCCCCTTGGACATAATTAGTATGCAGATTGCCGCAGCTACTTCAGTAAGACTAAGAGAGCTGTCACAGTGGTCAAACAATGGTTATGGTCACAGTGTGATCCTCAACATGGTGCCTGACATAACAGGCACCATAGACTACACTCAGGCTGAACCACAAGAACAACAAGAAGTACCATCTAGGGCTAAGTATAGCAAGAAGGCTACCTGATCATTCAATTTTGGCCATTAAGGAAGTGGCAGAATGGGTAAGATATAATGTTCTTATCACGGTGGGAATTAACGTATTCTCTGACAAGCTGCCATTAAATCCTTGCATTCTGTCTTCCTGAACTCAACATTAGGCCTGAAAAGCCGCAGATCTCCTAATGAGATGGCTCAGCATTTCACCGTTCACCTTATGTGGGTGCCGGGCCACACGGACATACCAAGGGACTGCAGAACAGATGAGCTGGCAAGACTAGGGACGACCTTAGAGACTCCAGTCGAGTTTGAGTCCGTGGGCATGCCTCTAGCCACTTGCTAGCTCCTATTGCGTTGTGTTGTGTCTTCCCTATTCCTGTCTAGGTCGTGTATCACCTCTGAGGTGATACCCTTTTGCGTATTTAAATAAAGACGAGAGCTCGCTCACTTAACACAGCGCTCTACGGCATTTATTGCAATTTTTGATCTAATTTCTGATCATCACTTGGTGTGTCACCTTTATTTATATAAAACCTTAACCTACCCTAAACTCTATGGGGCTATGCCATATATGACCGAAAACCAAAAAAAAAATTCTAGCTGATCAAGCGAAGCTGCCCATTCACAGTTCAACCACCCAAACTTGCTTTCATCAACACTAAGCAAGAATCCAGGTGAACTAAAATCAGCATTAGCGCGAGTTGCGCTTATTGGGAATTGCTGTGGGTCATCGAACACCAATGTTTACTATTTGCACACAAAACACAATAACAATACAAGCATAATAATCTGCAAAACTACAATTCTAAATCACAACATTGAGGAGCTTAGGGCGCTTAAGATGGTTCAACGGGGGAAACTAGTTTCCGCGCTATCACAACGGATTATACGGCCTAAGTGAGTCTTTCTATTCAGACCGCCATATTGACCTAACCTAATCTAAGTTCAAAAAAACCTAATACTTAATAAGTTGTAATAATATCGATATGTTCACATTTTACCAAAACTGAATGTTTAATGCAGTTGATAAAAATATAATTTACGAATTGGGATTTGAAAGGGGAATATGTTCGAAATCGGTCAATCTGTATCGGAGGTACTAGAAGGGGTATTTTTACTTGGTTTAAATGTATTATATAAAATCAACAAAATAGAAGAAATTGAATTGCTGCAATTTACAGCAAAAAATAGAGTTTACTGAAATGTAAGCCACCGCATTATCCTGGTAGCTCCCATACAGAAGGGGTGCGACAATGCGGGGTGTTTTAATTATTAATTATTAAACCATATTTTAGCAAACTCTCAACTTATAACCTTTTACCGAATTCGAGTGAATTCAATATAGCTAAATTATACAAATGAACTGAAGAAAAATACTAACAGGTCGTTTATAGATTACTCTATTCTACAAATTAGAAGTTCCAGGGAAAAAACTGAGTATGAGGAAATCTGTCAATTTGTATAAGAGGTTCCAGGTAGGGATGGGCGATATGGCTCATTTATAATCTCCGGCTACAACATGGCAAAGTAGGAATCTGTGCTAAGTTTAAAGAAGTTTCATTAAGATTTATGAGCCATTCACCCACACGGAAATCAATTGGCTCAAAAAGTCATAAAACACATTTGGTCAAAGGTCACCATACTTATAAGATGAACATGTATTTAAGTTGAATGTTTGAAGTTATTACGAAGACATATAAAAGAAAATGTGAAATGAATTGGTTTCCCTAAACTACCCGAAAAAAAACTTGTAACGAAATAAACAAATTATCAATACTCGGTTATCATTTCAAGTACAAAATACTTACAAGTCTGGCCATCCAAAAATGTTGTTAATTGTATTTTCAAAGTGTTAATTAAAAAAGTCCATGTTTAAATTTTTCTGTTTTGCTTGTGAATTTTTTCTTATTACCAACATTGAATTACTAATATTTCGATGTAGTTTTGTTAACGTACGGAGTATTCGCTTATATTAGATATGATTGTATGGACATACTTCCATATTGAAATGATTGTGCGTTCTTTTTCCTGTCTTGAATATTGCCATTGACTTGGAATCTTGGCAAAAAAATTAGCCTGTCATTTGAACAAAATGAATGTTTGCCAGCGCGACAGAAGTATGAATCTACCAGCCAAACTATATCCACCAGAAGTATATAATAAATACATTTCAGGGTGAATATTGTAACGGGGAATGGCGGAGGTGGGGACTACAAATCCCTTTTTTCAATGAAGACCAAAAAGCACAGCAACATGAAAAGTGGCTCATAAAAAATCTAGAAATGACCAATATGTTTTCTTAACAGTCAAAGTTTTTTAGTCGTGTGTCGGAGCAGCTCTTTTTAGCATATATTATTGGCACTTGAGCTAAGTGCTCGCTACAATACGACAAGTAATCGTTTAAAGTTTGTCCATATTTCAAATTGAAATTCAAGCAACAACTCAAACTCTTTCCTTTCGCTGTGGCACTTCTATATGTATTTCAATATGGTGTATGTATGTGCGCACTAGAGGGTTAAACTTTATCCTTGAAATAGCGGTCTTGCCGGATGCTTCTCACTCCTGCAGGGAAGCGTAAAATTTCCTAAAATTTGCAAATTCTCTGTAAATGTTCAATCTATTGCATAATGATAATTTAATATCAATTTACGAGTTAATAGAAGATCATTATTATGCCAGTCACGTTATTAGTTTCAGAACACTGTAGCAGTTTTTAAAAACTTATTCTAAAAAATGCTTAGAGGCTGTAATATCTGAAAAATGTTCCCTAAGGGATTTTTGTGGGTTATCATGTACACAATAAACTCTATGTCTACCAGAAGAAATCGGCCGACAAAAATCCCATTGGATAGACAAGTCTTTTCAGACCATATGAGTTGCATAGAAGGACAAATATTTTGTTTCTGTTTCAAAGTGTGGCTTGCAAACCCGTTTTCCAAATTTCCAGGTCCACATATTTTCATCCACCTTCCCAATATATATTTTGTTAATTGGAAAAATAAAACAATTTTGTACTCGTGTGTCGCTAAATTATTATTATTATTTTATTTTATTTTTTTTTTTGCTTTTTTATCAATGGTGGCCACTGGTGAATGCTACTGTATTTGGGAACCTACTTACGTGAGCTAAATAAACAGGCCCGCAGACAGACAGTTGGTCATGAAGGATTATATAACTCTACAGATTACTGTGATGAAAATCAAAAAAAAAAAAAAAAATCGTCCTTACCCATCCAAATCACATGCTGTAAATGTAGTTCAACTGCAATGAAAATTGCGTGTTATGAATAAGTACCACGTTTAGACGACCTATTTGAACTATACAAACATTTGGACCGATACGATCCATTTCTAGTATTGCGGAATATATGAACTACATATTACGGTCCATTTGTATGGCGACTACATCAAAAAACATAGACCGATATATATGCTAAATGTGATCGAATTCCGATATCAACCGTGACTTATGCAAGCGATAAAACTATGCTTGGATTGCCCATTTGTATGGGGGCTACATCAATACTTGGACTATCTCAAAAAAAAAAATCTGCACGTGATCGAATTTCGATATAAAATATTCCTTCTGCAAGTGATAGCATCAAGCTAAGTTGACCAATGAGTACTTAATATAATTGAAAACTGATAAAAACTATGTCTTTTGGTTGCCGCTTCCAAAAGGCATTGTTTTCATTTTGGTACATTAATGTAGAGCCGTATTGAAATATGGAAGCCCATTTTCAGAGAGTTCCCTTTTACCGCAGCCTAAATATCCAAACATGGTCCTATGCGTAAACAAATAAAAACAAATAGGTATCCATAAATGGCAAACCTTTCACTAAATAAATAACAATTCAGGCTGTTAACCTTGCCAGACTGGCGGTTTTGAAATCACTAAATGAATAACCCTATATTTTGTACATAATGGCAAAGTCCAAGCATTATAATTACATACAAGTTTTATCGAAATCATAGCTTTATATGTGTTTTATTTAACTTTACTTTTGAAACCGAAAAATACATAACCCTATTTAACCGAATTTCGGTTAAAACAATTGAGTTTGGAAGCGATAAATGCTGTCCATTTGTAAGGCTCTTCATTATAATGGTTTTAATATGGTTTTCTCGATATTGTCTTTTGAACGTAGATACAGCTTGATTTAAGGAAAATGAAATTGAAGTATCACTTACAAAATTTAATGGGAGCTAGTAAATTCCTGAAAATCTGTTTACAACTGTGCTTATTTTTTGAAAGAACAATATAAAAGATTTCACTTCTGCTCCAAAAACAGCGGGATGCATTGGGATTTTCCATTCGGACGTTTCTTGGGAGTCCCACTCATTTGTGACTTTCACAATCTTTTTTCAGTTTGTGTAGGAAAAATCTTATGTCGAAAAAAAGCGGAGCTGCCAAAACTCAATTCAATTATCGACAATTATTAATAGAGGACCAGGGGACCACAGGACCATCCATCCAATAACGCTATACGTGTTATGCTTTTATAACAGGCTTTGCAAATGAAAGTTTTTTTTTTATTTTTTGTTATGTACTGTGAGTTGCAGAAGACATCGACAACAGTAGGTATAATTTTCAGTAAATTTGCACCAACTATGTAATTGATGTGTTTTATCAAAACAAAATACAAGTGCAGTTTTGTTCAGACAAAACAATATACTACGTAAAATGAAGGCAGAACAAAAGTGCCTCAAAACAACTTTACATCAGCATTTAAACAAATTGATACACTTTTCCATATATCCTTTAGGCTGACAACTGAACTTTATTTGCTTTTCTAAATCCTATATTTTTATAGAAATTTCGTTTGACTATTACTTCACATCCACGTAGGAGTATATTTAAATAAGATATAACATCTGTGGAACATAAAGAGTTACACAGGCCTGCCAGGCAAGCCTTGCAAATGCCTATTTGGAACAGGTCTAGATTTTAAGCATTTAACACTTGCGTAATTTGATTGTTAATCATTGGGATTGAATCAAGTGCTTTCGTACACACTTTTCATAAGGATATACAGTGTCCTCGCAACCCATTTCACAAAGGAAATGAGTATCTTTATAGAGACGGAAGGTAGAAAGTATCTTCATAGACAATTCTCGTACATAATATTGTCTTCAAACTCACTTTCCATAGAAAATTTGTATCCAGAAAGGCACTTCATGCAAAAACTGTGTTTACTGGCACTAGAGAAGTACCCTAATATGCATATTTTTTTATAGATAAATCTAATTATAGACATGCTTCGTTCAGAAAAGTTTCTCCATAAATGTTTCATATAGAATATTCTAATATGGAAAGTTTGTCAATAACACTTTTTACAAAAAAATACCTATGTAGATTCTTTTAAAATTATACGCTTTTTAACAGCCATTTTTCATTATTAACATCATACATAAAGCGAATATAAACTTCCTAGATAGGAAATGGGCATTTTCCGTACAAACAATTTTCGGTTCAATATTATGAATTTGTTTTATTACATTAAATATTGTATTAATATATTGTAACGCACAATTGTATTCAATAAAATCAATTGAAAAAGCCCTTTTCATATCTTTTAATGGTCATATTCTCATGCCAATTTAAAGTATAATTTTTGCAAAATTACAGTTGAAGTGGCAAAATTCTTTTCACTTTTTTCTTAATATATCAGCTAGCTATTCAAAATCTGTTTGAGGAATTTCTTACAGTTTTAGTTAGTTATTATTTATTACCATATTATTCGTTAATAGATACATTTTTGTTCCATATTCGTACCAATTCATTGGCATGTTAGTACTTCAAGATATCCACAACATATAACAGTGAGCCAGTATTAGCAGATATTGTTTTTCAATTACAATCTATAATTTTTTAACAAAATTCTTTTAATATCGAATTTCTGCAATTCAAGCATATAACTAGATACCAGTAAGTATATAATTCATTGTAATTGATTCCATTTCCGTTTAGTATCTGTATTATTTTATCTAAATCTTATTAATTTTTTTTTTGAAACATTGTATGCTTTATATATAGAATATGTACATGGCAAACTCCAAGTATTTTAGGGCACATCTAAATTACGCAATGTGAATATTGTAACAGTAAATGATTTGAAAGCTCTTGCATTGATGTCAAGTAACCCACCTCTGGCTTTTATTAACAAACTGAAGATACCGGATGTAGAGCTGAGAAAAATTTGGGGCATGGACCGGAAGTTCAGTAGTGGGTAAAGATAATGGAGTTAAGAATCAAAAGCTTTGTTTATACAAATATCGTTTTCCAATTTTACTAGCATGTGTACTATTATTAGCGGAAGCAAAGCCGACGTTCTCACGTATTTTTATCCGTTCTCCAGCGCAATATGTATTTTTTGTAATGATAAATTGGGCTAATATACGACGTAGTCTGCTTTCTGGCATTATTGATGTATTCAAAATTTAATTTCAAGGTTTTCACGTAATTCAAGGTTTTAATCCGATTTCTACGTGAAGCATGTAACTTGGAGTGTTATTCGGCAGACAGAATATTTTCTTCAAGAGAAATCTTAAATGTTTTTCTACTTCTTCATATTTTGTATATTCCCAGATCTATGGATTTTAAAGCCGAGTTAAATGTTTTTAACTTATGTTTGTTCAAGATCTGTTTATGATTAATGTAATCCGACCAGCATGCAGTAATTGGCGTTTTAAAAGTAAAAAGTTTATTTTGCAGAAGACAGATAGTAATGCCTAAGTATCTGGAGCTATTGATAATTTCATTATTGTCGGCTCCGATTTTCCGCTTTGCATTCTTAACCACTCAAATGCCATAGCGAATAACAATTCTTTTTGATTTGGACTAGTTGACTTTTGAACAGCAAGTTATGCATAATCGGAAAGCAGCACGATCTCATCAGCGTAGAGCAATATTTTGATCACTATGTAACCGAATATTACTCCGGTAGGTCATTCACATACAGAACAAACAATAATGAGTTTAGAAGGCAGCCTTGTTTTACTTCGACATCAACGTCTATATTTTTAGGTATTTTGTTGTCATACGAGATTCGACACAAAGTATTTCGATACGAAAATAAGCGACCATTTGTGGAAGAAAAAATTTCTTGGAATTGTATTAAA
Organism: Philornis downsi; assembly: GCA_019455685.1. Taxonomy (NCBI): domain Eukaryota; kingdom Metazoa; phylum Arthropoda; class Insecta; order Diptera; family Muscidae; genus Philornis; species Philornis downsi. The sequence goes on from JAHXMU010000251.1 coordinate 2,243,795, forward strand.
GGCGCATACAAAATCAACAAAGAATGTAATATTTTTACTTTTCATTTGGTAAAGTAGATTATGTTTGCAAGGTTAAACATATTGTCCATCGTCGGACATCGTTCGCTCTAAGGTATTCTAACTAACTAAGGCATTCTTACTTATCAGCCAAAACAAATTGTTTTCATCCATGATAACCCTCGATAGTTGGTCATGGAGTTGGTATCACCCTCTCTTAATGTAGGCACAAGTGAGGATTTCGTGAAGCAACTAGGAATTTTTTCTCGAACAAATATTTTGTTAAGTATAGTTAGACTCTCATTTTCTATGTTTCAGTTATCGTAGGGCGTTTGAAAGTTCACATATTTTGAAAGGGAAATCTAGGAAATCATGTGCAAAGTACGAGTATGGCATGCACCAGTATGCGGTTTGCAATACCGATTTGAAATGATGAACAAAATCTTCCATTGTTAGACAGCTTTTCCTCAACGGACTTCAATTTTTTAAATTATTAAGTGTTTAACCGATCAAAATTTGTATATCTGTCTTCATTCATTTTCACTCTATAGTTTCCTATTTAACACTACATTTCTGTATTATCTTCTTACTAAAAAAAAGTTATATTCATTTACGGGAATTTTATCTTTTCGGAGTACTTTCGAAAACGAACACATTTCAAAATTAAACCAATTTTTGCTAGGGCTCAAAATAGCATTTTCTTTTATTAGTTGTGTGCACTTGTTTTATTTCATATGTAATTGATAGCATGAGTTCATCAAAGGATATGTTGGAGTTGAAAGTTGAGCTTCTGGGAAGTTGTAGTAAGTCTGCCTTATATTTTATAGTATACCTGTTATTCCATAGCATCGTCATTGTAGAAGCAGGAAATTCGTTCTGCAATAGTGCACACAATTTAAGATCAAATGGCATGTGGTCCGAATAAAGCTTGCTTTAAACACAAAAACTATTAACGTAATCAAGAATGTCCCTAAAAGAAATACAATTGTTGATTACAGAATCGCCTCGACCCCCACAAAAGCTATAATCTGCTGAAATGACTTTTTCTATGTGACCATTCAGGACAAATGACATTCATTTGGTGATTCCGGAGTCAATTGGGGCTGCACTCCGCTTCGATCTCATCAACAGTTGGTCGAAATTAAAAACAGTAGTCGAATATGTATGAATATATGGTGTTGATTATTGTGAGTACGAGGATTTCAGAAAAGTTATTAGTTTTTTTTTGTCAGCTCCAGATTTTGTGATTGCCGGTAAAAGTCCAATTTGATACTTTTCATGTTTAAATTTTTATTCGCTCTGTTTATCGTATTGGAATCTATGTTGTATCTGATTTCAACGGTGTTGATAATTCGGCCGCAGTTTTTATACCTTTTTCCGAAACATCTTCACCTACATATCATTTGTTCTGACAAATATATAATATCCAGAAGATAGAAAGAAAGCGAAAGTATCTTTTGACCAATGCCGATTGGACAACGTCTGTTTGGCTGGCTGGCTGACTGATAAACACGATAACTGTCACAAATCTTTATGATACTCCTTCTAGTACCTCTCATACAAATTGATTTATTTTTCGAAATTTATTTCTTCCGCTGTAATTTCTCCTTCCAGATAGATGATCGGTTTAGCCCATATGTTCTCATGCTCTCACGTCTTTCATACAGTTACACTAAATTTAGCCAAATTTTGTGCAAGTTAAGGACTTTTTTCTCGTAACTCCTATTTCCTATATTGTTCGTTGCGCCGCTTCCTGGAAATTTAGTCGCCATGGAGCCGTACACGGGAGTGCAGCGTGCATTTTGTGTCCGAGCGTATTACGAAAACAATAAATCAGTGATTACTGCACGACGTGTGTATCGGCATGAACACGGTCTACACGATTTAAGTGAATTTTCAAGCGCCAAAGTGATACGAAAATGGATCAGAATGTTCGAAACAACCGGCTCAACAGTACCAATTACGGTTCGTGGTCGCCCAGTTTCTGCAAGATCAGTCGACATTGTGGAGCGTGTTCGTGTTTCAGTTCAGCGAAATCCGCAACAGTCAACACGTAAGAGAAGTCAGTCTTTGGATGTCAAAAGAACAACTTTACGACGAATTTTGAAACGTGATTTGCATTTGAAGGCTTATAAGATTCAGATAGTCCAAGAATTAAAACCCGATGATGCCAATAACCGACTTTACTTTGTCAATTTGATGCTAGAGCGGTTCAACAATTTCAACAACGTGATTTTTAGTGATGAGGCCAATTTTCACCTTAATGGCCATGTGAACAAGCAAAATTGTCGGTTCTGGTCCGAGACTAATCTCCGACGCTTGCATGAACGTCCACTTCACAGCCCTAAGCTTGTCGTGTGGACTGAGATAACGTCAACCGGTACTATTGGACCATACTTTTTTGAAGACGAAAGAGGGCATGCGATGACGGTTAGAACGAACAATTATTGCAACATGCTAGCAGACTTTTTGGTGCCAGCTTTGCAAGAACTTCAAGGCAATACCTCGAGGATGTGGTTTCAACAGGATGGGGCCACATGTCATACGGCTAGGGTATCCATAGAGCTGCTGAAAAATGTTTTTCCTGGAGAACTCATTTCGGAAAGGGGGGAGATTGAATGGCCCCCACGTAGCCCCGATCTCTCTCCATGCGATTATTTTCTATGGGGCTACCTCAAATCGGTAGTCTACGAGAATAATCCGACCAATTTAGAGCAGTTGAAGAGGAGCATTATTCAGGAAAGTAACAAAATACCGAAAACAACTTTTCAACGAGTTTTCCAAAATTTGCGACTTCGGTTCCAAGAGTGTTAAGCAGCCGGGGGAAGCCATTTGGACAACATTATTTTTAAGTCTTAAGAATTCCCATGCTTCTACTTTTTAAAAATACAAATATATATATTTTTTTGTGTTTCGTAGTTTTTTTTAATTGAATATTTAAACCGCCAACACCCTTATGGTCCACCCTGTATATGCAGACATTTTTTCTTTGCTAGGACAATGGAAAATGGTATGTTTACCTTGAGCAACAGCAATTACGCGATTCCTGCAGTTATGTCTTAGTACTTCCGTCCAGATGCTACGCTGAGTCACTTTTGATAGCGTTTGAGGAAAAGCTTCTTGTGTGGACTTTTTTGAAGTTTGTTTATTGAAATTAATAATAAGTTTAAAAATACATGGTTTTTGTTAACTTGTTTTTTAAGGTTACTTATTAGTTAACTGAACCTCATATTCGACTCTTTTATGTTCTACTGGTAGTAAAAACGATTGGGTTTTTATGATTTCTTAATTTTGTAGACAATGACGATATTAATGAAGATATTTCAGATGATGCTTTATGGTAATATTTGCAGCTAAAACCAATGTGTCTATTATTTTTAAGTAAGTAGTACTCGTAAAAAACTTAAAATAAAGTAACTCTTTTTTGACAAGAATTGGAGTTCGATATTAATTCCTTAAAACACATTGTGTGGACAATCCATTCGACACTTATTTAAGCTTTCACTAATTAAATTAATCTTTAGTATTTTAAAGTAAATAATAATTCACATCATATTTCCAGAGTAGATTGTGTGGCCAACTGCTCTATACCATTATTTAGAATTCATACATCTGGCAACACTATGTGTTTGATGTTACATAGGATAAACTGGTACAACTCTTGGCCTTTTGCTTTATAGTTTTGTGGCACTTTGTCATGTTTTATTTTTCTTCTTATTCTTCGAATTGTTGCATTTTGTACATCAATTTTTCTTATTCACTTCATACTTTTCTTTTCTTTACTTTTGGAGAATTGTAACACAAGAGTTATGGCAATTTTCATTTGAGCTTTCACTTTGATTCCTGTCCGACGCTAAGAAGGATGCAAATGCATGCGAAAATTATGATGTTCTTCTACATCCTTTCACACTACCCATATTGCGCGTACGACAAAACTGACCACTATTTGCCCTATTTTAGCAATATCGATTAATCCTTTAACATCCTAATAAACGTGCCCTAAGTAATATACACTTTACTTCAGTACAACTGTAGGTGCTAACAAGAGATCGAAATCTACACAACCTACTTCGTTAATGATAGCACTTTAAGCCAATCAAAAGGTATAGATATCCCAGTATGTGGGCTCATATATGCATATCACATAATTAAACTATTTAAATTTCCCGCATAATTTTAATTTGTAAGCGGATCATACACATCTGCCCGACATGAACATGAACTCTGATTGTTGCCGATAATCAATTCTAAATTCATTCTCTTGTTGGCAAAATAGCATGCATGTTGTTGGTGCATTTTCCTAAAGGTGTGTGTTTCCTGTGCCCATTTTAATTAAAATATTTGGTTACAAAAATTGAACATGATATGTGAAAATGGCCAATATGCTGTCTATCGCATTCTGTCAGATACATGTTTTTGCTATATATACACAGACACCGCCAATCGCACCCAAAGCGACATAGAAATGTACTACAAAAAAAGCAAGTTCTGACTTTTAATTTAAAAGCAACTTGACTTTCTTCAATTAAAAAGTTTTTTCATATTACTTTTACTTCAAATTCAAATTGATTTCATGTTATAACATTTTTAAATTGCCTCATTTGTAATATTAGTTTGAACTGGTAGAAAAGTGACCTATTATTGGTTCTATCACTGATGCTTGTTCATATAAATATGTGCTATCTGATTTCCTGTCTAAAGCCACATCTAACGCGCCTTGCAAAGAACAATCGGAGGCATGTACTCAAGCTATCGGTAACTTCAACAAAATTAAAAATGATTAAAAATGAACTGTATCTCAATTCATGAATTCATTGGAAATTTGAAGTACACTTCGATTTGCCAAAAATGATGATAATGCAGATAAGATAATAAGCAGATAAGTCATAAGATCATATAATGTGGATAACTCCTACATTGTAAACATGAAAGCATGTTAGGAATTTTCGGTATTCTTATTACCCATTGGAAACTTAGGAGAAAAATCATGACTTTTATATCTGAAATATTCAAAACCAGTAAACTTTAAAGTTGCATGAACAATCCAGATAGCATGTGGAATTAAGGACCAGCTTTTGGTGCCACCACATTAATGGCGGTATTCACTGACAAATTGAATTAATAAACCACAACAACAAACCTCTGTTAACGCGTTGCGTTAGAATGACATTGGATGTCTCATATAAATCGGTAGATTTTGCTGAAATTATGATATGTAAAAAACTCAAAACTGGCATGTCGAATGGGCGCAAATTCGGACCCATTTTCAAATAGTTTAACATAACCGGCGTACTGAGTCAATGCGATATGTCTCGTTTTGTTATTCCCATGATCCCGATTTTATGTACAAAAATATATATTTATGCCTTCACCCAAAGGAATGATGCGACCAAAAATGTAATACCCAGAAGGCAGCGTTTAAGATATCAATTATCATTTACCTAAATATTTTTCGTGACTTTCTGTCTAGCCGGCTGGTGGATACATTAGCTGGCATAAATCTTTATGAAACTTTTTAAAACTTGGCACATTTTTCCAGATCGTGGCCGCAGATTGACAATGAGTTTCCTCATAAGCTTTCTAATGCATCCCATATATATTGTCCAATTTTCGAAATTCAGTTGTTTTCCCGTAACTCCTAATTCGTAGACTGTAGCAAAAATTTCTTGTCAATTGTGTTAGTTCATGATACCCGTCAGGATTTGAAAAAAATTGCCGATTATCAACATCATTTCTAACATTTCTAACCCGTATATTTTTATATTCGCTTCTTCTATGCCGTTGTATTGCATTATATCAAATTTAGTATACATCGCGACTAGTGAACTGAGAATGAAAAAAGAGTATTGGACATACTCCTTTCCAAAATTTAAACTTTCTGTCCCTCCTTTAATAAGTTATTTGCCCAACATATTTATAATTCTCTATTAAAATAGAAAATCAATCGGTTAGCCACGCCCCGTCTTTTAATTCCGTCACAATGACCTATTTATCCAATATGTTCCTATGTTAATATACTTTACTCCATTCAGTGCACGATAAGGGTTTAAGAATTAAAATGGATTAAAATGTATTACCATGCCCCTTCCGGCACCTCTTTTATACAAATATAGGGTGATTTTTTAAGATTTAAGTTTTTCAGGTTGGCAGCACTGGTTAGTAATGGCGTCCAAACGTCATCTGTCGAAGTGTACAGTATACTCTGCCATTTCATCATGGAATGACGAATGGCCTACCATGACGTCTATTTTTTGGTGAATGGGCCTTCAAAAATGGGCCCCAAAAGCTCAATGAAAATCCGCTGTATTATCGAAAAATTGTGTTCAGCGATGAGGCTCATTTCTTGCTGAACGGATACGTACACAAGCAAAACTGTCGCATCTGGAGTGATGAACAGCCACATGCCATACTTGAATTACCGGTGCATCTGGTGTGGTTTAAGGACTGATGGCATCATCGGTCCATTTTTCTTCAAAGACGACCGTGGAAGAAACGTTACCGGCAACGGCGAACGACATCGGGCCATGATAAGCGATTTTTTTTTTTTGCCCCAATTGTCTGAGTTGAACTTGGTTGACATGTCGTTTCATCAGAACGGTACCACATGTCACACAGCTCGTGAAACAATGGATATGTTGAGGAATGAATTTGGTAAGCAGCTTATCTCTTGAGTTGGCCCCCAAGATCTTGCGATTTAACGCCTCTTGATTATTTCTTGTGGGGTTATGTCAAGTCGCTAGTCTATGTGGACAAGCCGAACACTATTGAAACCTTACAGGATAACATAACACACGTTATTCGTGGAATACAGGCCGAAATGCTCGAAAAAGTGACGAAAATTGGACCTTCAGAATGGACATTTTGAGACGGAACCGCGGACAACATTTACATGAAAATATCTTTAAAAATTAAATAGCAAAGACCAATTTATCGATTCCAATAAAAAATGTTAATATGTGATGCAAATTTGAGTGTTTTATTCAATTTAAAAGAAACTACGATTAACAAATCACCCTATACTACAATTTATATAATGAGCTGTACCATAGCAAACCTTAATATACTCGTAAAGCTAAAAGTGATAATAAGAAAGCAAATCTTATAAACAAAAAAATACAGAAATTTCAGCCTGACTTGACTTGCATATACCTTCACCCAAGGTTTTTTGTTTGTGTTGCTACAACAAATATTATAGTCCAAATTAAAGATTAATAACAGAAGCAAAATTGTAAATTTCTTAAGTCCTCCACTTGAGAAATGTAGAAGAGTCGATTTTTGATAATTCGACCAATTTGTACAAGTGGTATTCTAGGGGGTGTGGCAATGCAAAATATTTTCATTCGCAGCACTGATGCCTGATACGAGTTCAATTATTTTGAATATGATGGAACTGAATGAAATATACGAATATATAAGTTAAATTAGGTAATTCAACGGGAAGTTTCAGAGAAGTCATCGGTTCTTTCATATTTCATTCAATATTACAATGGAATATAATTGAAATGAATTTAAGTAATTTCATACTTCGAGGTAATGATTACAGGGGAAAATCAAATTTCGATAAATCGAACAATTTGTATGGCTGGTACCAGCATGGGCGCGGCAACGTCGTCGATTTTCGTTCTCGTTCTCATTTGGTATAACCGATAGGAAGATGTGGAGGTATGAGTGTATAGGTTAAAATGGTCAAATTTTACTGAACATACGACTTCCAAAAACTAGCCGACCTGACGTATAGAACATGTCAGTAGTTTGAAAAAAATTATTTTGGTAAAAAGTGGCAACCTTACACAGTATATGCTTCAAGTTTCAAGGCATCACGTTGTTTAGTGTTTCTATTTAAACCATCAAAACTAAACAATCACAGTGATATTTTAAAGATGGAAAAACTTGGTTACAGGTGTGTAATTCCATATTTCCAATATTAAAGCCGAGCTAGACTCTACATTGGAGGAGTCTGCTCCTTCGTTTACGACTGTAAAATATTGGCTAGCAGAGTTTAAACGAGGCCGTAAAAGCTGCTATTGGATGATCGTCGGCTGAAGCTAGCTGAGCCTGAACTGAATGTTGGCTTTTTAAAAAGTGATATGCATCGCATATTGGCCGAACATTGAAAATGAGAAAGCTGTGCGCAAGATGAGTGCCGCGCTTGCTTTCAATAGAGCAGAAACAGCGGCGTGAAGATGTTTCAATAAAGCCGATTTTTGCGTCAATTTATAACCATGGATGAGACATGAGCCCACCACTTCACACCAGAAACAATGTCAAAGAGAACAGCCTAAACAGTGGGCTGGAATGCCATAGAAGGCGAAGACTGTTCCATCTGCAGGAAAATTTGATTATTAAAATATTTGAATTTAGAAAGTAGCTTCCCAATCAAACCTAAACCTGATTTTTCTTTATCAGTTCGTCATGAAATACAGCTTACTTTCAAAATGTCAATATTTATAAGATCGTATATTGAAAAATAAAAAAAAAAATGAATTTCTCGAAAACTCTTCGCTAATTTTAAGTCTAATTTCGTACCAGTATATATTAATATTGCTCTTCTATCACATAGGGTTTCCTAAATTAACTCATATTTTCAAATTTCTTCTAAAATTAGAATATTCCATGCAGAGATGCATTTTCTCCTTTCGGCTGTTTTCATTTTGACTATTATGAAAATGTTCAGCATCCAATGACTCATCCAACTAAAACATTTCTGACTCATCCATTATAAACTGGATTACTTGACAGATTTCGTTAAAGCCAAATAGATTCAGTATATGATACCAATTTATTTATACTTTTGAGAATAGCATATATTTTCTAAAAAAGTGTATATTTCTGATTTATTTTTGCCTCATAAGGAAAACCGGACAACTGTTTTTTAGTCTAAAATTGCAACTAAACTAAATGGTAATTTCATTTCCGATATACTCGTATCTTATACACTATGACAATTTCGGTCAGAATTAGTTTCTAGTACAGAATTTAGTCTCGGTTAACTTAAGTTGACTCAGTTTGTAATAGTTTTTGCAATCTAGATATATTTAATACGGTTATAATATCTTAAAAATTAATTTGTTTGGCATAAATTTAAACATTTCAAATCGTTAACTTAATATGCAAACTACAAAAACGGATCTTAAATATAAATACCCAAATTAAGCAATAAAAAGCGTCTTTGGGTTTATGTTAATGATCCGGAAACAATCTATCAGTCGAGTGAATATCGTACCGAAATTGAAGAAAAGATCGCTCTAAAAACGCTCAAAAATTAAGGTTATGCTGACAGATTTCTTCGATTATCGTCGTGGCTATTTCGTAAGCTGGCTACTTCCTAAACTTACAAATCCGCCACGGACACATCGTTTGGCGGATTTGTAAGTTTTTTCACATACACCAACATGTATGTTGGTTTTTTTGTGGAACATTTCATTTCCAGTTTGATGATTTGTACAAAAATTAACCTATTTATCAAACATCAATAAATTTATTTTCTTAAAAAAATATATTTAATATTATTGCAGATATTCGTCTATAAATACTACGTACTATTCATACAGTAACTTTAGCTCTGAAATATACATATATTTGTAGAAAATTTTATCGCCCTAACTTAGTATTAAAATATTTTTTGATATTACTAAAAAATACTTTTGAGAAATAGAGGAATGGAATGGGAATTGAATGGCAAATGCAAAAATTATTAGCGCATTCCAAAATAGTGGGAGCACCCACAGATTTGCCCTTTCTATATCATCCAACTCTAGATTACCATCAATTTTTGCACACTGTTTTTGGTATCACTGTTGAAATCTGAAAATTCTTGCGTATAGGAATTAAGCATTCAAAGTATTGTTTAGAACTTAGAGTAGATCAAAGTAAGTTTTAAATATATCTCCGTTGCGGATTTCTAAAATTCACAATGATAAATCATAATATTATACCTCGAAAATTATTTATAATTTGGAATGTGCAATTGATGGGCTAATCAAGCAGGTAATCAGTTATTTAAAATTCTGATTATTTAGAACTATGATTAATTAAATAATTTGAAGTTTGATCAATCAAGTTTTGAAAATTTATTCAAAATTCAAATATAATAAGAAGGAAATATCCACGAAACAAGTTTCTTATGTGTCAAATAAATGCGCTAAAATTTTTTGAGATGTACACAATATGAAATATGAAATTCTATATATTCAATTCTATGGTTATTCACTTGTTCGATTATTAATTATTCGTGATAATCGTAATAATGGTAATGATAATTAACCGATTAATCGTAAATATGACTAATCCATATGCATGATCAATAATCAATTAATTGATTAATCCGGTATTTGTGTTAATCGGGTTAACTGCTTAACCAATTAATCTCACATCTACATATATTTATGATACAACAAAGCTAATAATAATAAATGATAACATCCAGATATATCTCTATAAAGTTCTCGCATTCAGTAACAAATCAAATTCTCTACGAACATTGAGACAGTAATCCCAAAAATGTTACTTTCCACGCATTTGAATGCCTGCTCCAAGTACTGCCATTCAAACTGAGGTAGCTGCGCCACTTCCCCTTCGTCCGGGCATTTGCTACTTCCGCAAAACGAAACGTGCAACTTTGACATTTGCCTATGATTATGGTTTGCTTGCATACGAGTACATATAGAATAGCATTTAGTACATGCAGATTTGGAATTCAACATTATTTTGGTCGTACCTTCTTGCATAAAATGTGGGAAACTCGGAGTTAACTATTGATAAATTGTTTTTTGATTGCTGCCATTTCTAGAGTTTTCATATTTTGTTTATCTTTGAGCTTAGCCAAAATAGAAGAAGTATTAAATAAGTGTACGCACAAAGTCGATGGACACAATAATTGACACGTTAAAACATCATTTGAGAGAATGATCAAAATTGTTTCTAAACTAATGAAATTTTGTGAACAAAATATAATTTCAATCTTAGGAAAGGATAATGAATGCGTATTTGTTTTTTGTCACATTGTTACTATAAATGTTGTATTCAAATTCTGGTGAAATATTGGCTTCAAGCAACCGTACGAAAGAATAACTCTGGGACGTTATGCAACTCGAACAATCTTGAAGGATCCGTCTCTGAACAGAATACTTCCATATAATCAATAAGCAAATTATTCCGACAAAACTACTGACATTTTTATTTTGAAAAAAATTGTATTCATTACAGCTCTGCGCCGGGATTTGATAATTCAGCTTCCAATAACACCATCACATGCTTCGTGTGACTTTCAGAGCGTGCAGCGACCCACTTTAAGCGGCCACGGAAGCGGTTTCTTCAGTCAAGGAAATAGCAGAAGTCACATTGTATTAAATTAGATAAATACATACACCGGTTGTGAAGCTGCATTAGCTCAATATTTTGGTCCAAGAGTTGTTTGCCCATAAAACCAGCCTCTTTTGCGAATAACTTCACGCAAACGATGCATAACGCAAAATAATATTCTTTGTTGACAGCTTCTTCCAGCTGAAGAAACTCATAATGGACAATACCACATTAATCGGAGACAACTGTCAGCATAACAATGATTTTTGAGCTACTTTTGGGCGATCTTTCAGACCTTCCTCCATATTTGATATAAAATTCACAAAATTGAATATTTTCAGCGCAAATTTAAATTCGAGACTTTTGATTCCCAATTTTTTTTTAAATAGAATTGACTGGCCTGTTTGAAATGTCAACATCATCAGCCAGATCACTAACTGTAAACCAACGATTTTTGGGCACCAAATTTCAGACTTGTTGGACGTGACTTTCATCGATAGTAGTCCGTGCGGTTGCTCACCGCCTTCAACTCATTTCGGCCTTCTTTGAACTGCTTATGATGGCTCGTAAACATTTCCTCGAGACAAAGTCTGATCACCGAAGGCCTTCTGCAGTATTCTAGATGTTTCCACAGCCGAAATTTCACTTCATTAACAAAATTTAATGTAACTTCTTTGCTCAATAAAATCACACATTGTAAAAATCACCGAAAACACTTTTCGCGTCGTATAAAATCGAGCACACCTGCAAGACTGATGACATTTATGATATAAAATTTGGCAAACTATCTACTATAGCACTACCAACTCAAAAGAAAATATTCCAGAGATTCAATTTACTTACGTAATTTAACTGGTAATTGGTCCTTTTATTTGGACACAGTATAGTTGAAACGTCATTTTAACCTTAAATTTTAATATGCTCTTCAAAAGTTTTGTCCGGGCTTTGTTTATGACGCTACCGAAATTGTCGGCAGCTAATTTTTTGGGGTAGTAGATTTTCAGCTCTCCGCGAAAATTTCGTTTGTGTTATAGAAAGTACATGGGTTTCGCGTGAAATTTGATTTTTAATTATTGTTGTGGTTACAAATGTCGGAATATTTTTGGCTTCGATATGCCTTTGCCAAAAATAATGCCGACAAAACGGCTTCATTCAATTGGAGAATATTGATATCATTAAGAATAATTTTGGGATATGCACATGGTGCGCGGCAACATCCTGGATAAGCGAGGATCTCTCAAAATTTTGAGAAAGAATAGTTCGAAGAATCTTTTGATTAAATGGTTTTCATAACTTTGATCGATTTTCGTCTAGCAACCTTGTTGGTAAACATGGTAATCGTCGTAAATGTTTATGAAACTTCTTAAAACATTACATGGCCTAATATTTTGTCATATCGAATGCAGTAAATGGGCTATATCGATCCGCTCCTCCCTCCCTACGCAATGTTTCAGACAAATTGACCGATTTTACGAAACTCAGTTTTTCCTTACAATTCCTAAATCTTGGACTGTAGTAACCTAAGTTTTTATATGTAATATTTTTCCCAGTTCAATTACGTCTCTTATTATCTCCCATATGACCAATTTGACCCGTATCCTGTATTCTTAGCTTCAAATATTTTATTCCGGTACATTAAGTTCACTTAAATTTGGTACACGTTAAGTGTTTGCTAAAGTAAGACCCTGGTGTGAAAATGGAACACATTGTCATGCCCCTTCTGGTACCAGCTATGCAAATTGGTCAATTTTACGGAATTCAACCATTACTTTGTAAGCTTATTTGTAAGCTGTAGTAACCTAAGTCTATTAAATTATATTTAATGCTTGGGAGCATTTCAAAAATCTATTAAACAATAGCCGATACAACCCATACATTCTTAGCTACATAACTTTTAAAAAGCTATATTGAATTCAGTAAAATTTAGCAAACATGGTGCGATTGACGAACTTAATTCCAGGATTAAAATAGACGGCATTGCACTCCTCTTTTATTAACTCCCATACAAACTGTCCAATTTGTTTAAATTTAGTTTTTCCCCTTAACTCGTAGGCTACAGCGACTTAAATTTTTGCCTGCCGTAAAATCAGTAAATTAGCAGTTTGCTTCTTTTATTGCGCAAATGAGTTTTACACCCATTATATGAATCGGGAATGTTAACGCACTACTATTTTGTGTTTTATTTCTACAATACTTCACAATCGTCAAATCAGCAAAAATTAACAATACTCCACTGTTTCGACGAATTTACTTCTTCCACAATAAGGGCATAATAAGTACATTAATTTCAGTGTATTATAACTAGTTAACACAGATATTGAGTTTGAAAATATTATCATGGAACAGTAAGCAAATAAATCTGGTTATTTTCAGAAAACTAACAACGGAATGCAAAAGATTATTCCGTGAATTCACGTCGCTAATAGTTTTTTTTTTCAGAAAAACATGCGGAAAATTGCTGTAAAAATCGGTGTAATTTATTATGAATTGAAATTATTATTTCCTATATTCTAATCCACACGAGCTTCCATCCATAATTTGATTTTTCCTTCCCGGCAAGTGGTTGAAACTTGTCTGGCTCATACTTTTGATTTTTTTAATCGGGTTTTTATCAATTTTTTGTTTGTGTTTTTGTTTTCTGTCAGCAACATAACAACATTACATAATCACAAATAAATACAAAAATGTAAAAGTTTGAGTGATCAGAATCAATTGTAATAAATTAATTAAATTTGAGAAGAACTAATTATAAACTTAACATTTCAATATTATTTCTAATTGAAATTTTTACACTGTATTGCTTTTGCAGTCCAATAACAAAGTGAAAAATTAACTATGGATGTTGATCATTTTTTATCGAATGCTTTCCCTGTGCAATTTTCAATCTCAAACATATGGAAAAAGTTAATTTCGTAGAATTTTTATGAAATGCCTGAAAGTTCCCAAACACAGTCAATGAATGAGATGATATCGCGCAGAATAAAATAAAACAGACTTCATTCAACTTGCTAACATTTAAAAATGTTTTCGGTGTGTGCACTTGTATGTTAAAATATAAAATATTAATAAATACCATGCGAGGCGGAACTCTAACTGTTATCAGTGACTATATCAAATGTTGAGCAGTTTAGTCATGGTAACAGATTAGGAATTTTAACGGATTTTCTAGGTTGGTTCTACCTTCCGGAGACCTATAATAATGCAATGACTTAAAAAAGTCTGGTATTTTTTTTTATGCAAGCAACTACAGTTATCAATATGCACTCTGATTTCAGCACTAAATATTCAATAATGAAAATAGTTTGCCTAAAATTTTACTAAGCGATTATTTTCGATGGTCTCTCAATAATTTGTAAGATTTCCTTGAACCAGAATCGTCTTGATAATATTTTTACCCGACATTTCTGTCTATCACCAGGCATTTGGAGGTCAATTGGTGGTGCTCAGGCGGCCTTTTTTAGGACGTAGAACAGTCACTTCTAACTAAGCCCACAAAATACTTAATGTTAAATTAACAACATTTATATATGAAGATCAAAATAAATAAAAGTAATTAAGATTTGTAAGCGCAGTTAGATTAAGTCAGTGTTACAAAGTAAAAATATGATTTGTATTTATTTTTTAGCCTGTGCCCAACATGCTCATGTTAACTTCAGTAGATTGAATATGACAAAGGTTTGAGTGTGATCAGCTACGAGATTTTACGGGTTTTCCGCAAACAAGTGGATGTAGTTTCAACTCGCCAAGTGATTGAATTAAAAAGGGTAACGATTTTTTACTTTTTTTTGTCGACCAGCACAGAATGGATATTATAATCATATAACTTGAAAGAGGAGAAAGCAGTAGTCTAGATTTTTGTCCGTTTCATTATTTTACAATTCGAAAGGTAGAACAAATAAAGACTTCGTACACAAACGACCAATTTGACCCACATATTCTTAGACTCATGTGTTTTATATAATTGCATTACATTTTGTCAAATTTATCAAAGTAGTGTCACAGAACGAAAACGGAGAACATTGCCTTACCTGATTCCCAGTTAGTACGATGCAGTAGTCTACAGTTTTACTAGTTGCACAAATGCCTGATTTAAACTACATATTCTTACTTCCATATCTTTTGAAATGTTGTGCTGACCTCTCTGGTAAGTCCTGTACGAGTTGCCTAAATTCGTGCCTTTCACTCATATGCGCTATATTCAATATAACTTAACATGAATTAGGACTTTAGTACTCCGAATGAAAATAGACTCCACTGCTGCGGTCCTTAGGGTACCCCATACACAAAAATCATTTGTCCTTTATCGAAGTATTTTTTGATAAAGACCTAGCAATTGTTCACTCCCCCTCTGACACCACATACATTTTTGGCGAAACATGTAATTCACTTGACTAAAATTTTTTTCTTTCCATTTATTTTGCTCCGCTGTTTACCATTCAAACATGAAATCCAAAATTCAGAAATAGCACCGTGTACCAAAATATTTTCATAACCATAGTTTATATTTGTGATTATAGGGATCGAGTTGACTCGGAATTTGCCATTTTAACATTTACATAATAATAATAAACATTTTCTTGTTTATAATCGACATTCAAAGATATTAAGTAATTTTTTAAAAATTTCTGTTTTGACAAAATGTTTATAACTTGTGAAACAGATCGAATTTTGGAATGGGGAAAGAACATGAATATGTATCTTCTTACTTGTTTTATTATGTTTGTTTCTATAAGGATAATTATATGCTTTCCAGTGGCTATAAGATATTTTGACATTATATCATGTTAGAATCGTATTTATCTCTTCTGTTCTGCACACATCTTTTTGAAAATAGTTCAATCAAACATGAAAAACGAAATCGCACATTTCTCCTGCTGAACAATACATAGGGTTATCCATTTTTCAGTTCAAGTTAAATAAAATGCACATAAAGCTATGATTTCGATGAGACTTTTATTTCATTATAACGCTTGTAACTTGCCAATATTTTTTTCACATTTAACAGCTGACAGCCTTGCCAGACCAGCGGTTTTGAAACCAGTAAATGGATTACCATATATAACGGTCTTGTGTATAGAAATTGTTTTAATGCTCCTAATTCCAATTACAATACAATAAAATGTAATAACACAGAACCAGCGTTCATATGCAAAAAGAACGCTGGTAAACATTTAAACGTAAACGGTGCAATAAATAAAAATCTTTGGGTTAACGGCAATTTTTTATTAATTTCGTCGTGTGAACAACCTTAAAACGTTACCAGAAGAATCCTTTCCAACCTTTTTAATGCCAAAATGATTTACTACAGCACAAATACTGGAACTATAAACATGAATTTTTCACGATTGTGAAATGGCGCATTTGCTCGTTACATATTTAGTTTTAAGTCGAATTGTTGTTCACAAATGTCAAATGTTTATAGTGACTGTAGTTCGCTATTGCACCAATATGCAAGCAGAAGATGACTTAAACATATTCTACCTTACGTTACTTTTCAGATCAGTGAAAAAATGGTATACATTCCTTTACAACTAAACACCCTATTCCACATTCCTTAAAAGTCTCCTCCAAAAAATTTCAAAATTACTTTTTCTTCCGTATGATGTATTTTGAGAAAATCCTGATTAGTTTAAATGTTTAAAAACATGTTTTTTAATTAAATTTAAATTTAGCAATCTTTGTAATAAACTGTAGAATGTCGTGGGAAAATAGAAACATGTATAAAGGATGCCGGTCTTCCCAACTATACTAGATAACCTAAGCATATACTCACGTTTTGATAGCCTTTTTGAAGAATAATCCTAACTTTTTTCAATCTTTCCAATTAAGAAAGAAATTGAATTTCAGCAACACGAAATTGTTTTCCAGGGGACCTAATTTACGTTTACAATGCACAACTGCTGTTATACCTGCAGAGTCCCCTCTAAAAACTTAGGCAAACCAACATTATGTATGTATGGAATTTCATCAAAATCGGACAAGGCGTTAATGAATGGTCTATTTATTTTCAGTTTTTTTTTTCAAACCGCCTACTGCGCAATGAATTGATACATCAAGCGTCACACATGGGCTGAATTTTGTTTCAGAATTTTTCTAATGTTTGTAAAATTTTTTCGTCAATAAAAAGTACTTAAAAGCTGTTCACATTTGTCGGAATTTATTAGATTAGCCGTGGTTATTGGTCAGTATAGCGTCCACGATTATATGGGCATATCCATATTTATAAGAAATAAAACTTTTTTAGTATTTCTCAAACCTTACACAATAATTATAAGCAGCATAACTCAGTGAAAAAAGTACCGGGAATCGACCGTTTAAAAATCCCACTTGAGCAGATTGCCGAAATTCTTTTTTTCGCTAAATTGGCACAATTGTCGACTGTTTTCTTTGATTATGACATTATTATGCACTCAGGTCAGACGGTAACTTGAGAACATTGTCTGGATGTTATGCAGCATTTGATAGGGCAATTTAGTGGGGAAAGACCAGATTTGTGAAATGAAAGTTCATAGATTTTGGACCACGATAATGTGCCGTCTCACAAGGTCACAGATTTTTGGCCAAAAATTCAACAAATATTATCGAACAAACCAAAATTATTTCCAAACCTCAAATTACATTCTCGAGACAGCCCATAGAAAAGATAACAGAGAATTTTGAAGTCTTTTAGGGAAAATTCGTTAGAAAAATGTTTCGATGATTGAACTATGATGATTGGCAAATTTTGTTATTTCGGAACGCGATGAAATAAATTTAAACGAATAACAAACATTTTGTTTTTTATCGACTAAATATTATACACAATTTTTAGAAAGATTATTATCTGTTGTTTCATTATTAGATATTTCAGATTTCAGTAGATTACCTAAAAATTTGAATAATATATTTTGTTTTTCGGTATATCTGTTCTTCGTCGGTATATCAGCTATTCTTTGTTCGCAAAAAAGGTAAAAACAAAACAAAAGGCTGTTAAAACATGAACATGTCATGAATACGTTTCTTATGGAGTCCAACATAAGTGCTAACTGATTACCGCTTGAAACCTACTTTTGCGCTTCTGTATGCATAAACATCCTAATATTTTACAAAAACCATTTTCCGAACGTATTCATTGTATAGATAATTTGAAAATCTATCAACCTTTAAACTCTAATACACATTTAATGCTGAAATCTACATATAAACGTAATTTTTCCCTTAAAACAAAACAATAATAATAATAAAAATAATAATAATATAATAACAAAAATAATAACAAAATTACTTTCGCCACACAGAGAATCGAGCATGTATTGTTTGAACTTGGTATTGTACTAAGACAAAATTATATTTTGGTGGGAAGTAATCGTAAACATTAATATTCGTACATAGGATTTACATAAAGAACTACCTATAGTTAAAATGCTCTCAGATTCGCCTGTTAAACTTCTAATATCAAAACCAAATAGCTGCTGCCGCACATTAAATGCCAAGGAAATTTCAAGAGGAATTCGGATAACAAACTCCAACAAATCTTAACAAAATTAAATATTTTTATGATTTGTATGTATTTGGCCTACAGAGCACACAACAAGGATTGTCACAACCAGACTCGGGCGATGTCTGTCGGTGCCTCCGCCTTTCTGTCTGCCTGAATGTCTTCAAGTCTGCCTCGCGTTGTAGCTTGTTAGGGCTCTTCGTGCCTCATCATTGTCATCATTATTATTCGAAATTGTTTTCTTGCAACACCAACAACGACAACTATTCAGTTAGTCCTTGCAAGTTTCCAGTTTGCTGGAAATTCTGAACCTTCCACACATACATACACAATTATACCTTAGCATAATGCACAGCCATTATGGATGTTGGCGTTGTAGTTGCAATCATTTCCTAAGATTGTTGTGAAACGTAATTTTTGTTAAAAAATCGTGCTAAAATGTACATTTTGTAACTCATTCAAGTGATACAATTAAATTTAATTGCGTTGCATTCTAATTGAATTTGCTTAATTACGCCTAAATCAAAACTAAATCTCGGCGTCACTCCAATGGTAATTTCTAATTTTGCCAAGTGATTCTTCGTTGTTCTCTATTGCTCTGATTCCCCACACACTATTCCACATTCAACCAAGAGCGGTGGGTTTTATCGCCACGTAGGGGGAAATTCACATCCTACAACATTACGAGTATCAACGTAACTTTTTAAAGTTGCATATTTTAGCCAATTTCAAATTTATCACAATGTTTGGCTGCCCATACATGTGTTAAACAGAGATATTCACAAATGTGTGTGTGGTCATAGCTGACATTGCACATGTGTGTGTATGACGTTACATCAATAAAAAAAAGAATACACACTATGTGCCAAAATTGAGCTCACGCATGCAGTTACTTCTCTATTGATTTAGATTGAGGCAAAGTATAAATATTCCATTCAAAGAAATTGAAGGATGCTGTGGAAGCTTAACGAATACTGCCATGAATTAGTCATGTTTCTAGAAAGTCAAATTGATTGTAACACTTTATTCTCCTCGATATAATATTAAATAAAATATTGCAATGGAGCCTTAAATGATGTTAAAAGAAACTGATTTGAAAATAATCACTTACTAGCAATATTAAATTATTCTAAAAGTCCCAATAAGTTCTTTACAAACTTAATACTTCTTTCGTGAATCAGAATTTAGACAACTTCATTATTTTATGTTTTATTAAGGATTATGTTCATTGGCTCATCGTTGTGTTATCGTTCTGTCCTTGAAATAACTAACATTAGTAATGTTGGAAAAATATTTGGGCTCAGTTGAGTCAAGAAATTTTGATGAATTATTCGAAAATGAAAGTGACAGAATCATTGAAATGACAACTGATACAGATAATTCCTGTAGTACATGTAGATAAGTGTAATTTCTGTAAGTGTATATTCTAGAAAGATCGTTAAGATCACTCCCAGGATATTCAATTATCATGTACATCATCATCATATACATTTCTTTTACACCGATTATATAATCTGTTGTTATCTCATTTTCTCCTGTTATGTAAATAAGAATATTCTAGAAGTAAGTTTATGTTAAGCAACACTAGTTTATAAATATGTCTATCTTTGTCGCACCCATTATGTGAATGTGTTCTCTCAAATCTTTTATCATTTCCTTTTATAAGTAATTTTAATATAAATAGAGCGACTTTGTGTTTCTGAATTAATTAGCAAAGTTGACGTTATGTTGGAAAGACGTTCCATGATCCTAAAGTCTCAGAATCAGCACTTTAAGCACAATTCTGCAGAAAAGACGTATGGCTTCGCGAGATTAATATTAAGAATAAGATTATTTGTAATTGTTACGCAATTGTATAAATAAGTGAATATGTAATATTTTATATTGGCCTAATTTGGCTTTGTATTACAATATCGATAATAAACAAATGAATTAATTGATGGCAACTAATTGGCATATCATAAAGTGGAACAAAAAGTGCACTGATCGTTCGCCTCGACGAAATACCAGCCGAAGCAAGAGGTGAATGGGCAAAATCACATGAGAGCAGCAATGGCGTACAGAAATTGAAAGTGCTGATATTGCATGCGGTGAGGAAAGGTGCGATGACACGGAGAACATATGTGTTTTTTTAAGAGAGAGAGTTAGGTCTTACGCAAAGATAAAATGTTTTATTTCAGAGAAAAAACGATTTTTCTTTTTTGAAAAAAGGTATTATTGACATATTCATCAATGAGAGAAATGCGTCTACGAAAGACCTAGTAATGGGGAGAAGAAATTGTTATTGTACCTTCTTTCAATTTGCTAAAAGACATGTTACAATATAATGGTGAAGATTATTTTGCGTTGCAAAATATATGCAACGTATACGAAGCAGATGAAAACGTCAGAAAAACTCTTCTAATAAGCAAATTGAAGAGTAGGGCCAATCATGGTTGTACTCAAAATCCGGTTTTGTGTGCAAAAAATCAGAAGATCTGCTGAAGGAAATGAAGAAACATTTTTGCATTAAAGGAAGTAAGATGATTATGCGACGTAAGTTTAAAACCAGAAAGTGGGAATTCAATAAACGTTTTGCCGAGTACTAAAATTCTAAACTAATCTTTGCAAACAAGATTGGTGCTGGCGAAGATGAGCAACTTCTTCAAGCATTCTCGAAAATTGAGTTGAAGGAACAAAAGTCAACAAATAAGGACAAAAAAATAAAATGCTTTAACCGTAATGTAACTGGTCACTTTGCCGCAAATAACAAAAAGCCGAAGCGATCCTGTTTTAGATGCGAAAGCAGGGAATATCCCAAAATAAAGATGGTTGTAGGGTTCGTAGAACAAAATGATTATGTGAACTCCACAAGCAGAACCATGGCAGATAACGATGAACTGATTGCCCAATTTATTGAGATAAGAGGCGGTGACGAAAATGTGGCCAGGTTTTATTTGTCGAGTAGCAATTGGTCACTAGCCAAGGGGATGCGACAGAAAGTGTTGGTAAGTCTGTTGATAAGGTGCAGGATATAGGCCTTGGCGAGACTAATTCGATGTATACTTCAAATAGCGACAGCCTAGGTAAGAGCAGCGGCAGCACCACCGGCAAACTAAGATTTGCTACATTAGATGTCAAAAAATACCAGAAATAATGAAGGCGAGGAAGGACAAGCATTTTATGCTGGTGGCTCTGACCGTTCTGTGTTTTCTCAAATCTTTTAGCATTTTCTAGAATAAGTAATTTTACTATAAATGCAACTATAGATTATGGAACTATAGGAATACGAATAGAATTTTTATGAAATTAATCAATTATTATTATAAATAAAAGGGTAGAAAGGAAAAAATTGGTAAACACAGAATCATAATTTTGTCAAATAAAATAACGTAAAGGTGATGTTTACACTTACCTTTTTTAACCAAAACTTGTTATAAATAATGTTTATACTTATATTTTTTAAACCTCTTAAAACCTTACCTCTTAAAAATGAATTTAAAACGAATTTGCAAACGTTCCATGGACATACCTAATATGATATTAAATCAAATTGTGCTTTATACTTACTACCTTTTTGCCCTTTTTAGGGTAAAGATATTGTGAATTATTCATAAGATAATTGTTCAGATAATATTTAACGAAAACCAAAAATTACACTTGTAACTACCATAAATTGTAAAACCAAAAAGTAGTTACTCTGCACAGCTCAAGCGGTATATTTATATTGAATTGAAATTAACAATCTTAATTTCTTTTATTTCACAACCTACAACCAAATAATTTCTCAAATCCTTTGAGAAATTATCTGATTAAAAGGCGCCATAACATTCATCAGCAGGTCGAATTGCCTTCCCATCGGTACAGAAGATTACCTCAAACCCAAAATACAGTCCACAACCTACTCTAGAAATTTCCAACCGGTTCCAGTGTCGATCACCACATCAAATTGATTGCAGCAATAACAATAACGGTCCATTTGCCACAGCTGCATTCAATCAACTGCGACTTCTTCACCCAATTTTATTCAGTGGCAAAGATTACCAAATTTGTTATTACACATTTATTTTCATTGTGATGACAGTTATTTTTCCCAGCGGCACGTTGGATATTTTAGTGGATAGCTTTTATAGATACCCTTTAAGTTCGGGAAAAAATTTGTACACAAAGTAAAATATCTTGTAAACGAAATCTTCTACAGCAATTCAACTCTGCATTATTTTCTCACTATTTCCATAAAATACCGAGCCGTGCGTATGGATCTTCAGCCAAGTTTATGAGTCTTCGACTAAAACCGCCACTCTCACTTCACCAACAACATTGTACCAGTCCAGTTCTCAAAACTATTGTTGTAATAACTGTATAACTTTATACAAATATTTGTTTAGAATCGCTGGATTCTTATCAATTGGTGTATTAACACACACCAAAAGAACCAAATGAAGTCTCCTACTAGGAAATTATATGGGAACCATTAATTTTTACAAAATTCGCCAATTGTATGGTATCCTAAAGATCGTGCCACGACAATACGGTTCATTTTTTTCTCTGACCCAGTTCGCCCGTGCAACATGTCCCAGCCAATGGAAGCGCTACAATCCGATGAGCTTGACCGCTTCGAAATCGACCCTTTAAGTTATAACGCTGGGTCTGCACCAAACAGCAAGACATGTGAGATTAGCGTCTGGTCCATTTGGGTTTTCCTTTATCGTGAATGGGTTTTGTCATTTTGGCAGCTGTCTGTAAAGCAAATAGAAATCCAAATTATTTCGGAAAACATGTTTTCAACACAATTTTGCATAAATTTTAAAATAAGTCACCATAACAGCTGTTGCATGTTAAAAATGGCAGAAGTTCCAGTTTAAAATTTATAGAAAGTAGCGCATTTTTGCAAACAATTTGGTAAAAAGTACCTTCACTCTTTCTTTCTTTACATAAATCTGAAAGATAACAAAATCTAGAACAATTTAAAGCCTAAACTGCCTTCCTTAATGTTACAAAGGCGATCACATATTATTCTGAATATGTGGCATTAAAAAAAATTAATCATAACCCGAAATGTCTTTTAGTACACAGGTCCTTTTTCAATTATTTAGATGTACATTAATAATTGCATTTATTTCAACCCAACCACTATACATTGTAGATAATTTGTCAAATATCCTATTTTAGGACATTTTTGGTTCTTGTCTGGGAATTATGGGATTTTGTTCAGAAATATTTAAGTCTTGGTTCATATTATTATACCTGTAATTGCATTCATAGATATTTTGTTGCACTTTATACTTATTAAAAATTTAATGTTACCTATCCTTGAGTTTCCCCATTATACACGTTTCTATGTGCTCTGAATGCAAAAAAAAAAATTTATTATACAGGTAATCACTTTTCCTTCATTACCACATACTTACAGCATTCGTAGAAAAATTGCAACACGTACTCTTTAAGTTCTTCAATTCAAATATGCTGATATTTCACACATCCTCACAATTTTCAAAATAGTTATTCAATCCAACATGGCATTTACATTGAACGACTACGAATTGTGCTCCCTTTTGAGAAATCAAGGACATTTTACACGAGTGGAACACGTTATGAACTTGATAAAACAAATCGAAAAGATTCATAAAATTCAAGTTGACGTATCGGAAACTGAAAAATCATTGTGCTCAAATTTTTTTAAATGGATGGACTCAAAAATGGTTTATAGTATTAGGTGTGCAACTAAGTTTTCGCTGTTTAATTTTTTTTATAAAAATGCAACTTTGTTATGAAAACATGTTTACAAATTAATCATTGAAAGTATTTCTCATCGCTAGCTAATACTCCCATCTTTCCGACAGAACTCGAATTCCATCACGGTAAAACTGCTCATCTTTTGAGGTTATCCACGAATCTAGTCATTCCTTGATGTCCTCATATGAGTAGAACTGCTGGTCAACCAGACCGTGTACCATCACAAGTGATAATTGGACGCCACAATATCTGGAGAATATGGCGGATGGGGTAAAACTTCCCATTTCAACGTTTCCAGGTAGGTTTTAACGGGCTTGGCCACGTGAGGCCGAGCGTCGTCATGGTAAGGAATCACTTTTCCGTGCCTCTCCGCGCATTGTGGGCGTTTCTCGCGCAGAGCTCTGGTCACTCGCATTAATTGAAGTCGCTGCCGATCCCTAGTGATGGTTTCGCTTGGTTTCAACAGCTCGTAATAAATAACACCGATCTGGTTACACCAAATACAGAGCATAATCTTCGCAGCGTGAATATTCGGCCGAAGCGACGACGTAGAAGCATGACCAAGCAGTCCCCATGACTTTATTTTCTTTGGATTGCTATAATGAATCCATTTTTCATCACCCGTTGCAATACGATGAAGAAACCCCTTCCTTTTTTGTCGCTGAAACTGGTGTTCAGAGGCTAAAACTACGCTCAACGTCCCTGGGCTTCAACTGATAAGGAAGTTCTTTGCATTTGGATCACTCCCAGTGTCGACACGTTGTTTTAATTAAAGCAGCATCTCCGTAAACGTTTTGAAGCTCTCAATGAGCTCCAGCCGCCGTTTTCTTTGGTTGAAAGAAGAACGTCAATATTTCCCGCATATGGCGATTATTTGGCACAAAATCATACATATTCACACAACAAAAGTATATGACGTCAAAAGAAAATCACTATTGCGTCGAGGCGGTATGCTTACCATATGGCTAAGCTTGGCTCAAAACTTTTAGGTTATGCCAGAATTAACTAGCACTTACAGCCGACGCCATCTATTTCCAAACATTGGGAACTTAGTTTCGCACCCACATGCAGTGGGACAGCTCAATAACGAATATAATAACTTGCATAGTAAGTCGAAGAAGAAAAAGATATCAACAAATTTATCGATACACTCAAATGCTTACACATGTTTAAAAAAATTTTAAAAAAAGAGAAGCCGCAAGAAAGGCGAAAGAAATAGGCTTTTTTCCAACTCCTTCTCATAAATGATTCAGAGATGTAGTTTTGGCGGCGCAATAACGATTTATCAACCCCGAGATGTCGTACTTAGGAATCACATAATGTGGCTTTGGCAATACCTGGTGTACTCAGTCTCGGTACAAAAACTCCCCAACACTTCGAAAACTTCTGTGTGAAACATAATCGAAATCAGTCAAATCGTTAAGGGCGGCCTAATATAAATAATAAAACTGGACATTCAATTTTTGATTGGAATGTTGGTTAACACAAGCATTATTAATACACCTAATCTATCTTTATACTTGATGCATATCTTTTATTTCACATTTTCAAAAACTACAATCGTTCAGGTTTTGCTATGCTAATACTGACGTGGTTTTTTACAGTGATGTGAACATCTTCTCTCCACGCGATAGGATCCAAACATTGCCAAATAATAATCCCAAAATATTGGAATCTGATGACCGGAGGAGTGAATGTACACATATGATATATAATTCTCTATATATCGGTTGATACGTCCAAAAATCTGACACCCTGAAGGAAGCTTTTAAAGTATCAAGTATATTTTGACCAAACAGGTTTCATGGCTTTTTAAGACGATTGAACAATGTCCGTCTATCTGTTTGGTTGTACAGCTGAATGGCTATCTGCCGGACTCGATAATTACTGCCGCAAATCTTTATGGACCTTCTTAATTGACCCCTTCTTGCTTCCTTATACATAACTCCTTCCTTCTTCTTCCTTATACATAACTCCTCATCCATAAACTTTCATAATTCTTGGTAAAATTTCATAAATTCGACCGGTACCCCCCATACAAATTATAGATTTAATCAATATATTCCTCGTATGTTCATATCTTTTAAGTAGTTGCACAAACTTTAAGAGTTAACAACTTTTCCATACTAATCTGTGATTTGTAACTAGTAGGATGTACTAATCTTGAATTTTATCAATTATATTGCTTTACAATTCTTCATAAAAGTGAAGAAAATCGATCCTCCTCTAGCCAAATTTGCCACGTTTCTTGCATTTGCTAAACTCATTTCTAAATTCTAAATTTAATTACCAACCAAGCCTTCTCTGGTAACTGCAATACAAATTACCTAAATAAACTTATTCCTAAATTCATTTATTTCATTCAATTGCGTTATATTCATTATAATTAAGTTCCAATCAGGCATTTAACTGCGAATAAAAGTAAACTGCAATCCATGGTTCATCTATATTTCCCAAACGGTGGTCTTCAGAAAGCTTATTTTTATACCCTTACCCGAAGAAATGAAGCTATATACTATCTAATAAGAACAAAGCAATTTTCCATGTCACTTCCCACACTTTTGCATCAATGCAACAGGATGTCGGGTGAAGGTATAAGTAAGTCAGTTCACCTGATTAACAACTGACGAAGAAAAGGAGTTACGTTACATACAAACAGTTTACGTACAAATAATTGACATTCTGTAATTTACAATGTATTAACGGACTCTCCACCAGGGCGAGTAGATGTTGTCAGCCTACCATGTTGTCTTAGGCGAACAGCAGGTGCAGATAATACAAATATAAAATGAGTGTTCGTTAGCGCAAATGTTGCACGCTTTGCGCCAATTTTAAACAGACGCGGCTCTTCAAAGTCGACATTTGTGTCTGTCACCTGCACATAAAAGGAACAACAGATCGGCTGAGAACACTTCTGCTGTCATTTACAGTGTTCAGGAGAACCTGAGGCGGTCGACTGCTCGACTTATACTACATTAGAACTCGAATTTTTGCAGACTTCAACTCGGCGAATTGTGGCTCGAGGCTTGGATCTGCATCCATACAACATCCAACTGATACAAGAGCTCGAAATTAATAACCGTAGATAACGCCGGCTATTCGCTTACTGAATTTCGAAGCGTTTAGAAAAGAACTCCAATTTTGGCCGAATTATCTTAAGCGACAAGATACATTTTTGGGATGAATGCCTACGTTAACAAACGAAATTGCCGTATATGAGACGACACCAGTCCATAAGAGGTTCAACCTGTTTTAATGCATTCTGAAAAAGTTACTTTTTGGTGCGAATTTTATGGCGGTGGCATTATTGTACAATACTCCTTCGAAAACGACTGACACCGCAGTCAACAGCGTACACTATAGATCAATAATACCCAATTTATTTTGGCACAAATTGGGTGATATGGATATGGATGGCATGTGGATCCAACAGGGGACCACTATGTGGCACACAGCGAACGCCATAATCTAGACGTTCTCATGTGAGGCTTTCCGAGCTCGCAGATCTATGCCAATAAGATACAATCCACCGATATTCTCAATGTCAACATAATTCAGGCCATCGCTCACATTAATCCGGATGTACTCGTATGCTACGGAGTCATTGAAATTTGAACCTCTCGTATCTGCGGTACGATGCGAAGCCTCGTCGGATATTTGAACGATGTTGTATTCCATACCTAAAGGCATACATGGGCCTTTCAAATGAAAGAAAAATTGCCATACAGTTTGTTGGGAAAACAACAATGTTGTTGGGAAAATATGGGAAATGTCTGCTCTGAAAATGAAAATAGCAATTTGTCATTTATATTTGAAGCATTGATCAGTTTTTTTCGTTTTTTGGATAGTGTTCAAGAAAAAAAAATTGTTTAATTTCAGAAAAGCCAAACTCCTTCCCTACAGGTCCCTATTTACTTCTTTTACTCCTACGAAACGTAATTTCTTGGTTTTTCTTCCTCAAACGAATCAGTGTGCGTTCACCTCTTACAGTTGTGTATTAATGTACCATTGATAACAACAACATTCCCAAATATTTAGATCGTTTATTTTTTACGTTTTTCAGAACTCATTGATGAAACCTGAATAATAGGAAATTAGCATTAGGCTAACTTTTATATTTGATATATTTGAGTTTGTGACCACTAAAAATTGAAATAAAAACCAATCATCATCAGCATCGCCGAACTATTCCCGTACTATAAAAATGCAAAAGTCGTACGTACCTAAGTTCCGTCCGACAGTGTTGTGCCGACATTTACACAAACACATGGACACACACATGTGTTTCCTGTTCGCACGCCTATACATGCAGATTGGACACATTTGTACATGTTTATATACTCTGATTGTATTTAATTTTTTATTAGTTTTTTTATTTAGTTCGTTAGTGTTTTCTTTGCTTTTTAATTAAAATTTTTAGAAACCGTTTATTCAAGTCTGCGTCGGTGTCCGAGTCGATGTGTCCGGTAGTCATTTCCGTATTTATCATCACGGGCCCATGCAAATGACCGGTACACGGTAACGATACACGGCGACACGCCAATATTTGCATATTTCACTTGTTTTCATTGTACCTGTTTTTTTGGCCGGTGCCAAACCTCAAAGCTCTACAAAAATAAATCCTTGGACATATTCAAAGGGAAAATGCGTAACTTGAAGGGCCTGACATTAGGTCTTTGTTAGCTGTTGTTAAGCTAACCAGCCGCTTTCTATATCTCTTACAAAACAACACATGGCGACATTGAAGGGCAGCTATAGAAAGGTTTAAAAGCAAAAATATTTAAATGAATGATTAATATCTAGTTTAAAGCTAATTTGGATTAGTATGTTCATATAATCCAATGCGGTTATCACAAAAATGTTCAAAAACGTTGGTGGAATTTAAATTCACAGGGAATCAGGCATAATATCTAGGCCATTTGCTATCACACCTTCTTAGAAGCAAAAATTGGTTAAAGGCTATACTTCACAGAGACGCCCTACATGGTGTCCTGTAGAAGAAGAAAGGCAAGAGACTTCCTAAAATAAGGCTGATAATATGTGTAGTAGATCTTTTAAAAGGAAACGAAGGACCATCTTCTTTGAGTAAATGTGATGGATGTAGCTCACTTTGCTTTCAGAAAAGACGGCTCGTCTTGTTCCGCTTTTTTTTAGAGAAACAATAGGAAGGACCGCCTATACGGCTTCTTTAAAAAAAAGAATCTGACCTATTAGAGGCATCCTACAGGAAGTGAAGAAACGTGTGTGTATCATTTTTTCAAAATGAACAAGAAAGCATAAAGAAGAGACCACTGAATCTAGGCAAAGCATGCAAATGGCCTGTAAAAAGGCCTGTTCTTGACGAGGCCGGCAAATGTTCTACTAGGCTTATGTACAATAATCGTATGTGTATACGTACATATGTTTATATCTGCAGAGATTCTATGGGTGGCAAATCTGTGTTTGTGGGTATGTGTGTGTGTGTGCACAGCGTTTGCTGTTGATATTTGTCTGCGGTAGAATAAATGGGTTTCCTTTTTGTTGATGCTCCGACCGCAACTCTTTAAATAGAACGTAGGACGTCTGCACAGGATTTGTTTATTATTTAAATCACTTTATTGTTAATTTGTTGCAAATTAATAACAACAAACTCAGCCAATCAACAGACAGAGTCATGGTCAGGATTCAATTCAAACTTAGTCGAATGGAATGGATTCATACATACGACAGGTTTCATCAACCAACAATTTAATATTAAAATCAAATCACTAACAGATTTTGGTAAAGCCTCCAATATTTCGATAAATAAAAACATAACAAAACTCACAACCTTTCCAATGTCCATCTTTGCGTAACGTTAATTCCGTTGTCGTTGTGTAATATCGTTAGAAAATAAATAAGGAACACGAAAAAATTGTTTTACCTCCCCCAGTTACTCAACATTATGTTTTCTTGTGGATAACATTTAAATTTACGTAATAAATGGCAAAACAGTTGAATTTAAGAAAATAATGCACATCATTCTAAAATTTGTAACATCCAGAAGGAAACGTCTAAAGTGCCAAGTACCTTTTGACCAAATGTATTTCATGACTTTTTAAGTTGATTGAGCGTGTCGGTCTTCCTGGCAGGCTAGCTGGAGGACACGATAACTGCTGCAAACCGTCGTGGAACTTTTTAAAACTAGGTGGAGCACATTTTCCCAATTTTCCCATTTCCCAAGTCCCAATCTCATTACAATTATTTTTTACGTTCTACATTCGGACTGAGCAGACCAACCACGCCGGTCCTGGTACCTTCGGCGGACTTGACAAAAATCAGATTTTGGACCATAATTTGGATTTGGCCCAGTCAGTCAGATACCCTTTTGTTGTACTCCCCTTGCACTACAGTACTGTATCATATTCCCTTTTCCGAGACACGGGATGAGGAAATTTATAAGTCAGTGATCTAAATTCCTAAACTGTTTTTATTTTTATTCAGTAATTACGAATTTTTAAATAGGTCGGTCAAGGAGTTACTCAAACCGGTAGGGCTCCCTACCAGACTCAAATGATGAGCTTGTGCGAAGCACTTAAAGAAAAACGAACTTCAACTCCAAAATCCTTTCTCACCAGCCCCATTCATGAAACTTTGCCTCTTTCGACCGTTAAATCTCATGGATACCATATCGGCATGCAAGTGGTGATTATAGTAGAAACAAGCCTCCCATCTATTTACACGTGATTACTGAGCCTAGATGACCAACGAAAATCCATGTGTTAGAGTCTGCTAATTGGAATTGCTAATTGTAATAGAATATGTGAACTTTGGTCATTTTGATTTTATTTATTTAAAAACTTTAGTATATTGTAAAAATATTTTCAATTTTAAGAGAAATATGTTATTGTTCGATGTACCCACCTTTAGCGCGGATAATAGCATCGAATCTGTCCGGGAAGACTTTACATGCCGCACCTGGCCTGGTGGTAGTTTGTGTCATTCTCTACTAAGAGTAATCTTCAAAGCGTTGACAGTTTCATATAGACCATAAGGAAAAATCCTTTGGATTTAAGACCGGGGAATATGGTGATCTTTGCTGTGAAGAAACTATTTTGTTGTAAAAAATTTGGCATTTTACGAGCTTTATGGGGTGGTGCCGAGTCTTGTTCAATCGTTAAACTATTTTCACCATAGATTTTTGGTAAGCATCCTGTGACATTTACAGTGGTTCAAATCACTACTGATGCATTTGCTTGTTTTCGCAGAGCGATTTGATTTGATTTACAATATATGATCGTTTTGTTTTTCTACATATTTGCTGAAGGGAGAGAAAAGACCAAATTTTCAAGTCTTCTTGGCACCTTTTCTCTTGCTATGGTCAGACGCATTGAAAATTTTCGAAACTAATTAGCCTAAACGCGTTATGTAATATCGTGCTGTACAATCCAAAACTTCAGACTGTTGAATTAACTGGCATTAAAAGCATAATATCATAACTAGGATACTAGTCTAATAATTTTTCTAGGCACTCGTAAAACGTGGTTTCGTCGCTTCTGTTTACGTCAAAGCATGCATGTACAAATTCAAACTCACAACATTCATCATAGCTGCAGCAGTTTGTATGCAGTGCGATGGGGCAGCTGTAAGCTTTATATCTCTTGGGAACGTCCGCCAACTGGATATAGGTACATATTCTGTAATGAGTACTGAGATTCCAAGTGGTAGTCATAAAATCATGGTCCTTATAAAATTTGTAGTAGTCGTCAACAGTAATGAGATTATGTTCCCTTCATTTTTTTCTCTCGTTCCCATAACAAAAATTTAATGTACGTTTAGGAGCTACCAGCAATCCGTGGAAAAGTTGGGTTTCGATAACAGATGTTGTATGGTTCCCTAAGTCGCACCATTAGTAGCCTGTCTTTTAGTTTACTCAACTACACGCCTTCTCACTTTGGCTACTATCAAGTTCATGTCCGATGTCACAGCCAATAAATAAATAATATAGATCGAAAATACCAGGTTTCTTAGGAAATTCTGCAAAGGACCTATTTCTGGCTATTCTTATTGGAAAACCCCCATCCTATACAAAAATCTATCTTATCATAAACTTTTTTTTGCAATATGTGCACATATTAATCAACAAAATCAAAGATATTAAAAAGAAATCCTTTTTGATAAGATATGAATTTGTTTCCGAATGCCTGTTCTTTAATTTTTCTTCTTCTGTAATTTTAACTAAAAGCACATAAGGAAACGAAACGAATAGCTTGAAATCTCCACACACCGATGTGTCCGTTTTTCACTTTTCTTTTAAAAAATATTACGTTCAACTATCGTCAAAATTAATACGCTGTGGGAAATGGTAAAGAAATCTGCAGCCGCGGAAAAATTTCGGCCAATAGATCTTGGAAAAACTTGAGGTTGATCCTTTTCTTTACCAAAAAAATAACATGGATTTACCGACCCAAATAAAAATTTGTTTATTAAGACCCAAACTTTAAAGATTTTCAATGATAGCTCCAAGTTCTTATGATGCCACAAATGACAGCTTATTCAGATTAGAGATTTTTTGCTCTTCATGTTTAGTAATACTGATAAAAACAAAATTAGTATGCTTTAGCTAAATGCCAAACTAAAACCGCGATTGTTTAATGGCTAATTATTGGAATTAACGGTTTCGTTACGTCACATGCAAATTCTATTCATATTCCTTGTTCATATGGAAATAAAAAGCAAAAATTATCATTTCCAGTACTTCTATTTTATTTTTAAACCATTTCATCATATCTAAAACAGATTATACGAGTATAGCAGTCGTACACACAGAGCTAAATATTATTTTCCTCGTAATAATTGTGTGGAAATGTTCATTTAATTGAACTAATTGTAATAGCTTTCAATTACCAAACGATTAGTGTATAATTTCATTCATTTTGTTTAGTTCGCTCTTCAATTAATTTAACGAAACTACAAATAACAGTCGCTAACGCAGAGCTTCCCAAATAGGAATCTCAACGTAATTCTGCTACAACATTAACATTTTGGGGAAACTGCAACTGCAATGAATATTAACTGAACTGGCACTTTATTGTTGCAACTTGTTTGGAATTGTACCATTATTCTAGAGATGGAATATTTTAGAAACAACTACGTAGATATCGCAGATGGAGATTTGTCCATCAGTGCCAGATTGTGCAAAAACAGTGGAAATTTTCAAAACTTTTTAGTGACCTTTCTAGTTGAATTTCAAAAATTATGTGGTTTCTATAACCGGTGCGGGCAACCCATTAGGAGTATAGTTTTATAGTTTCTCTAGTGAATTATCTTACAAAACTTACAAATAAACGACACATTAGACATTATAGTAAAGGAAATGCGTTTTGTTTATAGATAATATAGGGTTATCCATTTAGTAATTTCAAAACCGCCGTTCTGACAGGCTGTCAACTGTTAAATACCTGGCATCTGAAGTGCTATTTATTTAGTGAAAGGTTTGCCATTTACAAATATGGATCGTTTAACAACCGAAAAATGCGTAAAAATAGTTAAAACTTACTACAAAAGTGGTGATTCAAACGTGATTCAACACGACCGATTTTGGCTTTGTTGCATGAGAAGCTTCCAGAAAGCGTACTCTTACGTTTCGACGACGTCAATTGGCCACCAACATCATACAATTTGATGCAGTTAGACTTTTTTGTAGGGCTACATCAAAGAGCGTGCTTACGCGGATAATCTCCAAATGTACCGCCCGAAAAAGTTGTCGAAAACTACCCCAAAAGGATCCACTGCTGCAAGGAATCCAGAGGCGGTCATTTAAATGACATTGTATTTCATACATAAAGGCAAGGTTCAAGCGTTATCATGAAATAAACATTTCATCCAAATCGTAGCTTTATGCGTGTTTTATTTAACTTTACTTTTGAAACCGAAAAATGGATAACTTGGTATATGCAATTACTACTTTTCAGTCTGCATATCTGTTGGTTCATATCTTATTTTGATTATTTATGCCAACGTTATTCGGAAACAAGTTTAGAAACCTCAGTAAGGTGAACTGATTTACATACTCGAATACCTTCATCCGATGTCTGTTCACTTTGATGTAAAAGTATGCGGGGAGATAGAAAGGATGTGTTCTTATAAAAAATGTTTTGAAGCCTAATTATAATTGGATGAAAAATTCCACTTTCAAATTATAGAGAAACTAATGATTATTGCTAAATCAGCCAACTAATATATGTTTTACTCTAACTCTAACTCACAGAACTAAGTTTACTAAAGGCCTGCTGCGTGCTAATAAGTATATGCTGAATTCAATGCAATTGGATGAAATATTTTAATCGAAAAATATAAGGTTTAAGTTAAGTAAATTGTATGCCAAAAAGGGTGTAGTTAAATAGTTGATTTTTCAAAATTTTGCAAAGCGTTGTAATGCAGCATAATTGATATATGTATGCTGCTGCAGTCTACCGATGAGGGACTGCAAGGAAAAAGTATAGTATATGAGAACGGGTGTAACAGTATCGTCCATCGCATCGTAGTTTAAATCTAGATGATATCTGTTTCCCCCAAATAAAATGTGTTAAAATCAATGATGAAAAATGTCATCATTTCTGTTTAACTTTTTTACAGCTTTCATTATTTATAGAGGTACAAGAGTGACTTCCAAGTAAAACAATTGAGACATGTAAAAATAGTAGAAAACCGTACGTAGTGCAACACAAGTGCTATGTTTGAGCAATATGTTTGACCAATTTTTACGAAAATATTCGCGAAAAATCTTGAGTTATTCCAGCTGCAACTTTCGACGAAATTCACTTTTACAAAATTGTCCAAGTCTTTGAAATGTCCTTTTTTCATAACATCATTTACTTTGAATTTCGATATTTCAAATCTCTCCAAGGTTGAGGTGAGAGAAACCATTGTGCTCACAATGTATGCTGCAAGTATGTAGAAAGTATCTATACGATTTGATAGCTCTAGAATGTAGCACAAATGAGGAAATAACGTCGAATATTGACATAGTTCATAAATCGGCATGGCATAGATTATGCACCACCTGACCAAAGCTAGTTCAGAATAGTGATATCCTGCCTTAAGAACAACAAGTGGACAAATGGGTTCCCGATCTTTTGCTCATCTTGTTCTTTTGAGTAATTTATGTTGTAGAATAAAGCCCGTAGTATTCGACATGATTTAATAAGTTTTGTTATTGTTATTGACGACTTTCCATCTCGATTAAGTGGTTAAACTGAAAATGTACTCGGGCAGCTAGCTGAAGTCAGCAAATCTCCCTTCATCCATTCTCCATACTTTTATTGATATTTAAAATTCGGTTTAAATCGATAATCCGACATTTATAAAATTAGAGAAAAGAAACTCTGGTGCACTTGCAGGGGTTCAACAACCTGCAATGTTCGGTAGCACTGTTCCAGTCACACGTAGTGTACAAAATACATACATACTCGTATATGCGTACATTGGTAGGTATGTGCACATGTACGTCCACTTACAAAACCACATGCAATGAAACAATTAACTTTTGTGAGTGATTACTACAACAAATTTATTATAAAACCACAAATTGAAACATTACAACAACATAAATAAATAAAACACACGGAAGCCCACAAACGCCAGCCACATTGTTCTTTAACATGAGTCCGTCCATTTATTTCAATCTGAATAATTTGAAAAGAATAAAACATAGACTGCTCACCACATACATACGTATGTACGCCGGATTGTATAGAAGGAACTAAATATTTAAAATCATTTTCGAGCTGCCTAAAATCACTTTTTCTGTTTTCCCATAGTTAAATTTTCAATACAATATATCAAAATAAGAGCACGACATTAATTGATGCCAGTGGTGAAAATTGGTCTACACTCACAAAGCTTTTAGGCAACGCGTGTTTCCTCAATTAAATATTCATGGAACAATCAGTCCTGTACATTTTGTAGAATTTTAAAAATCAGTAGTACATTTTTAACTAAAATTCCAAACAAATTGTCGCTGTACCGTCACGCGTTGAAGTGATTGTGTGAAATATGTTCGACACAGGATATTTAGGACGAAAATCCCTAAGGATCATTTTTATTCATCTGGCTTGCCGACGGTTGGCTGAGCAGATGGCGGGCCTAATCACCTTAACAAATGTTTATCGATCCTAAGAAAAATTATATTTTCGTCTGTCGCTATCGACAAATTAAATCTTTCATTAAGCCTTTCATTTGCTTTACACACACTGCGTCCTTGCTAATACTCTCCATAAATTATGGTGAATTTGATAAAAATGTTTTTTTTTTTTTTTTTTTTTTTTGTTTGCCCATAAATTACATTTGTATGATTTTTGATTAATCTAAAATAGGACCCGATCATAAAATAGAGTATAGCATATCGCAACTCATGATGCTAGAATAATTTCTCCTGAATCTTCTAGTGCATCCTTATCAAAAAGCGTAACATTTTTTTGAAATATTTATATTTTGCAACATTTTTGTCGCTGACCTTTTGATATATATAAAAGTTTATTCAAATTTATGATAAAACCTCTAACAGTTACCAATGACTGAAACTGGATAAAAACTAAGTTGAGTTAAAATTTGTGAAGTGTGTCCACGACTTTTGAAGGTCGAGTCTTAAAAAAAATATAAATTTTTTAAAATTTTTCTTTTGTTCCGTTTTCTAAAACTTACTATAATAGCATTCTACATAGTGGAAAACGGAATAAAAATGGATGTGTGATTGTATTAAAGAATCTCAGATACATTGCATGCGGAGATAAGTTAAATTAATTTTTATTTTGCTGTGAAATAACTAGTAGAAATTTTTGGAAAATAAAAAAGTTTTATAGTTTGAATACCTTCATACGATCTATAAGCGAGCGATTAAAAAATGAAATATATTAAAGATGTGAAAAGGCGGACTTTATTATCTTAAAAGAGGTACTAAACCCCAATTAGTGCAGAAAATCTAATTAAATAATCGAGTTTTGTTTAAACCTGTTGTAATTGGGTCTTCCCTATTAAGTGATAATAAATGAATACAAAAAATTAACAAATATTACTGAAATATAAATTATCACCATAAACGGGAAAATGAACTTCGCATAATGCTTGGCCCTTTTTGATGAATATGTTAACTCAATTTTGAATTCAGCTTAAGTTAGCATTTTAATAAGTATCACCCCTCGAGACAATTTTAAATCCACACATAATCATATCACATATAAGAAAATATTCATCAGGAAAAACAGACATTTTTTATTAGAAATTTTTTTGTTTGCTTTACTAACTAAAACGATCCTTTACACTTCTTGATGGTGGACATTCGCTTCGAAGGAAATGCTCCCAACGTTAAAGTTTAAGATAGAATCGTAAAAAAGCCAAGAGTTTTTGACAAGTCCTAACATTGCCTTATTCCCGTGAATAAATCCATTTAAAATTCATACTAATGGAGTGGCCTGATGAATATAACTGACAAATCACCATTTAATATGAAACTTTGTAACAACTTAGACAAGTTCGGTTTGATTAAGTATACTCAAATTAATGACGCACTTTTCATGCAATGCAATATTACTATTTGTTTCGATACGTAGAGAATATCCGATATAAGTACACATTTTAGTATTTGAAACGAATCAGAATATAGTTCTTTTTATTTTTATGACTTTTAAAACTTTATTTCACAAATATTAAAATATTATTCGGATCTTTAAATATATTAACTACAGTAAACAACCTGTCAATCAAACATTATTGTACGTTTTAGAAAAGGCGTCATAAGTTTTCTGGCCATTAAAACCGTTTCATAGGCTTGGATAAATAACAATGTTTCAATTCTATCGTAAGGTAATACAATTACCTTTTTTTTATTTCTTATAAATTTTTAAATCGATATATATTTTAAATATATATCATATCCTGTAAGAACTTTTAGTGTACATAAAGATCTCATCTGCTAAGTTTCGGCACATAAAACGCAACAAAAAAAAAACGTTTTCCATTAAAAAGTTTGTTTTTTCCGGATTTTTGTTCTTGAAAGTTTTGGCTTTTTTTATTATCAAGTTATGGCAACACTGGTTAATATCGTTCCAAGCTGTTCACTGTTCCTGAGTTAAGTCAGAACGGCTCTTGTACACACCAAAGGATTGATGCCATATGTTTGTTTAAAAGAAAAATTAAAGAAA
Source organism: Philornis downsi (assembly GCA_019455685.1). NCBI lineage: Eukaryota > Metazoa > Arthropoda > Insecta > Diptera > Muscidae > Philornis > Philornis downsi. The sequence goes on from JAHXMU010000251.1 coordinate 2,282,444, forward strand.
ATTGGATTTTATAATTAGAAAAGTAAAGTGAGGAGAGTTTGTCATTGGCGTTCGTTGTCCCTGATAGCCACTAAAATATTTTACGCAAAATATTTTTCAAACAAATTATTCATCAAATAGTTTTCAAATATTTTAAAAGATACTATTTGATGGAAGAAAATCAGAAACAGCAATATTACGCATAATTCCAATTACAAATTTTAATATCCATAAAAACAAAAATATACAGAATATCTGCGAACGCATATTTGTTGACAAAATCAAATATTTTAAAAAATGTCCACAGAAAATCGCGAATAATTTTGTATTCTTATTGTTAAGGATAAAATGAAAAATTTATTTTGCAAAAAATAATCATTGTGTTGAACAAGATATTCAAATATTTTAATATATTTAAAAAATATTCAGTATTTTGCACCAACTGAAGTCATATTGCGATTATTTGTATGCTACGTTAAATTCATCCAACAAATTGATTTAGCTACATTTCGCAAATAACTGAAATTTTCTGAATTCCATTTCCATATAACTATCCTCAACCAAAAAAGTTTAACCTTTGCAAAATCATGAACACATTTCACAAATATTAAAAACTTTAAGCAAAAAAAAAACAACGTAGATATATTAAATTTCGAAAAAGTAGCATACGCGACCGAATTAAATTTCTACATACGTTTCAGTTAAGAAATAAGCAATAAGAAATAAAAAATACTGTTCCTGCTACAGTGATGCTCTAATATACAAATAATTTACACTTCGTTTACTTCAAATTGAATATTTCTGTACCAAAATCAAAATTAAATGATGAAAGAAGTAAATGACCGGTACAGAAATTTCAGTCATATAAATTGACTTATACACACCTACACTCAACGTCCTTTTGCGTTGCATGAAACGTGCATGGTAAAAACAGCAAAGTTATTATAACTTACTGAACTTAATTGCTATAACTTATACCAAGCCATTACCGCTTATAATTTCGTTGACGGTTAAGACATAATGAAAATTATTCGTATTTAAAAGAAAATGTAAACTATTATATGAACTAACTCTTCTAACTTCTTCTAACTCTTCAATCAACGCACAATAACCAAAACAAGCAGCTAAATAACAACCTGCTAAAATCTCAATATATTTTGACGCACAATATTTGAGAAAGTAGGAAAGATAGAAAGCCAGTTGTACCTATATATAATTTAGAAAATAGACACAACATTTTGGTATAATTAGGATAATTGTTTTAACAAGACTGAAAGTCGAAGGTAACAGACGCTAGCGAATGCAGGACATCGAAAACATTACCCAATCCGTTATTAATTTTGGAAGGCGATTGTAGCAAATTTATAACGTCGAGTGAAGGTGTAATAATTTCATGTTTCCGTGCCAGTTGCACTCTCAGCCTCAAATAGCCAATTGCAAAACTTTTCTTCTCCGTGGAAATAAAATTGGAACAATAATTTACAGAATAACAAATTCTGACAATCCACGATTTTCCTGAATTACAATTCAGCAGTTTATAAATGTATTACAAACTTTTTAACTAATTTAGACTCCCATGATCAACATTATGTTATTGTAAACAAGAACGCAAGATTTCAATTTGGCGCCATTCGAAGTGTTATTGTTTGAACAATTGTTATTGTTTGCTAGTAGAAATCATTGTGAATTTGTTTTACCAAAATGGTGAAAGTTTTGCGGCTACAGTTCGCAAATTGCGATCAGTTTGGGGTCACAACAATGCTCCAAAAGAGTCAAATGTAAAGAGATTAATGGATAAATTTGCCAAAACTGGGTCTGTTAGTGATGTAAAGACAACAACGCGCCTTCGACCAGGTCGATCGACCGAAAATGTCGCAGCTGTACGTGATGATGTCGCTCAAACTCCATCCACCTCAATTCGACACCGAGCTCAGCAAACTGGTGTCTCCAATTCCACTATGCAGCGAATTTTGACGAAAGATTTGCATCTTCATGCATACAAAGTTCAATTGACTCAGGAACTAAAACCAGCTGACCATGGGCAGCGAAGGAAGTTCGTTAATTGGGTATTGGAGAGACAATCTTCAGTGACGAGACCCATTTCCATCTTGATGGCTTCGTCAATAGGCAGAATTGTCACATTTGGGGTGAGGAGAATCCTCGAGTAATTCACGAGAAGCAAATGCATCCTCAACGTGTCACTGTGTGGTGTGGATTTTGGGCTGGAGAAATCATTGGACCTTTTTTTATGAAAATGAGGCATGTCAAGCCATTTCCATCTTGATGGCTTCGTCAATAGGCAAAATTGTCACATTTGGGGTGAGGAGAATCCTCGAGTGATTCACGAGAAGCAAATGCATCCTCAACTTGTCATTGTGTGGTGTGGATTTTGGGCTGGAAAAATCATTGGACCTTTTTTTATGAAAATGAGGTATGTCAAGTGCAAACAGTCAATGGTGTTCGGTATCGTGAAATGATAACCAGTTTTTTCGTGCCTAGAATTGAGGAAATGAATGTGGTTTCAACAAGACGGCGCCACATGTCATACAGCCAGAGAAACAATTCAATTGCTGCATCAGTCACTTAAATCTTGTTTTCTTGGTTTACTATACGGCTATTGTGTTCTAAATTATGCAAAATTTAGTGTAACTGAATGAAAGTTATGAATCTAGGAATATTTGGAATGAATTAGATACAGGGTGGCGCAATAGAACGTGGATATTGCATCATCTTTTTTTGTGGGGTAGAAAAGACGCGGGCGGGGGGGCGCCTACATCGTTGGGTTGGCGGGCTCATAGAGTTTTATTCGCTATGAATCACTTCGACGGAAAGCGTCGCGCATTTTGCGTGCGCGCATTTTACGAGAACTCTCGTTCATATATTGCTACTAGGCGACTATATTGTGCTGAATATGGACTACGGCGAATTAGTGAAGCTCCGAGTGCTAATTTAATTAAAATATGGGTAAAGCGTTTTGAGGAGACCGGTTCAACATTTAAGCCACAAGCAAATGGTCGCCCAAGAACATATAGGACCGAAGACAATGTTGAGAGAGTTATGGAGTCAGTACGAGGAAATCCACAAATGTCGACTCGCAAGAGATCGTCTGTCTTACAATTATCGCGACGAATTTTGGAACGAGTTTTAACATTGGATCTTAAACTGCATCCATATAAGCTGCAATTAACACAAGAATTGAAAGAGTCTGACTTCATATCAAGGCTCGCATTTGCTAATAAAATGCTTAATCGATTTTCCAATTTTGACAATATCCTTTTCTCTGACGAGGCTCATTTCCTTATGAATGGGTTCGTAAACCGTCAAAATTGTCGTTACTGGAACAGTGAAAATCCCAAAATCAAACACCAGAAACCATTGCATAGTTCTAAAGTGACAGTATGGGCAGCAATCCCTGGCAGAGGAATAATTGGTCCTTTTTTCTTCGAAAATGCGCGGGGCCAAAACGTCACGCTTAATACGGAACGCTATGTTGAGATGTTGGGCGAATTTTTGGCTCCAGAAATTGAAAGTTCAAGAATAGTGAATTCCAGAACTTGGTTCCAACAAAATGGAGCTACCTGTCACACATCAAATGACTCCATGGCGGTGGTGAAGCAGATGTTGCCTGGCAGACTGATTTCGAAAAGAGGTGATATCACATGGCCCCCACGTAGTCCAGACTTGACGCCTCTTGACTTTTTTTGTGGGGATACCTCAAACACAAAGTCTACAGTAATAATCCAAGAAACATCGTTCAGCTCAAGGAGAATATCCGTGGTGAAATGGCAGCCATTACACCAGTACAACTTAAGGAAGTTTTCAATAATTTTCGTTTGCGGTTAGAGGAGTGCCGTCGTAGAGAGGGTCACCATTTAGATGATGTTATTTTTAAAAAATAAACTCCATTTATTACTCTACAATGACTTAGATTTATTTTAACCATACCTTTTGTATTTATTTTTTAATCTTTTTTTTTTTAATATGCACGTTCTATTGCGCCACCCTGTATTTTGTGTCTGAGTTTCTTAGAAAAAGCGGGTTTATCGGGTCAATATTTTCACAGTTTACGTAGCATTGTAATTCTGATCAATTGAAAAATGTTACTTAATGTAGCCTACGTATTAGCAGGGAAAAGTTAAATTCCGAAAAAACGTTCAATTAGAATTTAACGGAAAATAATTCTCATTTTCATCCTCACATCTAAGTTCATCAAACTCATCATGTGTGCCCCATTTACCTGGAACTGCTTGAAAGACATGAAGCTAAGAATATGCATAATACATAATATAAAGAAAGGAAATATATATGACC